>JACJUY010002947.1:30049-66106 GCA_014220935.1 Platorchestia sp. MABIK | reverse complement strand
GGAAAACAGAGCACTGAAAAGTATTGCCAACTCTCTCCACACAAGATTCAAGAAACGGCAACCTCTCATTGTCTTCGTCTTCCCCAGTAAATCTAATATTGCTATGACGAGAATTTAAATATTGGAGGAAGAGGTCAGCATGAGCCTTTTCTCTGAACAAAACAAAGGTGTCGTCAACATACCGCTTGTAAAAACAGGCCTAAAAACAGGAGGACATTCTTTTAACCAGTTTTGTTCATGGGGGCACAGAAATATATTAGCAAACGTTGGGCCAACGTGAACAACTGTGTTGGTACACCATAGACGAGCACAGTGAGGGTGGCAGTTTGTCTTTGAAACGAAATAGAGAACCAATTGTAAATTTGAGCGAGGATGTTAACTCCCTTATTTATAAGTTTTTTCCGCAGCTCAAAGTTCAAATGATCCTCGTGAATAATTTTACAATTGGTTCTCTATTTCGTTTCAAAGACAAACTGCCACCCTCACTGTGCTCGTCTCTGGTGTACCAATACAGTTGTCCACGTTGTGAATCGCGGTACGTTGGTTCTACCTGTCGTACCCTGATGACCAGAGTATCCGAGCATGCTGGGCGTAGTTGCAGAACTGGTCTTCCTCTTGGGTCCCCCCCACTGTCCTCTGTTAGATCTCATGCAGAAGAATGCAATGTTCCGGTCTCTTTGAATGATTTTAAAATCTTGGCCGGTACCTCTTACAGAACAGATCTGCGCCTTCTCGAATCTCTGCAAATTTACAAAAAGAAACCTATACTGAATGACACCCAAAATGATTTCCCGCTTCATATTGCCAACACCTAATTCAGCCACTCAGTTTTTCCTCTTATATTATTTTGCAGTTGTTAGTGTTTATTCAAAGTTTAGATTTTTATAGATACTTCTTTAGTGTATTAATTTTTTTCCTCTTTGGTTTCGTTTTACAGAGATTTTTTGCTGAAGATGGACAGTTAGTCCGAAACGTTTAGTTTTGTATGATCATTTTTAATAAAAATGACTATACGTGTAGCGATTTTCGCCTCGCTTTTTATTCTCAAGCTTAATAGCATCAATGCTGGAGTTATTTTAGATGCTTCTTACATTTTCAAGTCTCATCCTATACTTGGCACATGGCTATGATGTCACACAGGTGGTCATAGCAATGGCGCCAGTTTCACGGGAAGCGATTGGAAGTAAACGAGCATCTTATTATAATGTTCATTAGAACTGGTGTGATACTGCCTGTGAGTGATCACAAATTACGGGCGTGCTGTGTAAAGGTGTGCAGAGTCTATCTATTTTTTTCTGAAAATTTTGAATTTTCATGCGTATCAAAGAAGGGCATCGCTGTAATAGTGAGACAGACCTCAAAAGATCAAGGCTGTTAACCAGGCAGATTTCAGTGATAATGTCCAATTATTGTGGGTTGCTCCTCGCATATAGGCCCATTCGCTGAACGGACGCTCTCTTGCCGCAGTTTTGTTGTCGCCAAGCTGGTGCTATTTGTAGCCAATCTCCTCCTCCGATGCTTGAACCTGTTTTAGCTTAAATGCAAATAAATTATTAAAACCATGAAGTTAGTTGCTAATTCTTCAAAGCCACTACACTACTTTATTCGATCTTAAAAACTTTAAAATTTCAAAAATGTGAACGCATGGAGGGTTGGTAAAAGTGATGGAAAGTTAGGAAAACGAATTTCAACGAATTCCTAAATTTCTAAAAAAATTCTGAACTTCATCACTACAAGCCCAAAAACCACGTGTGCAGAAGTGACGTAGTTATTTCGATGAAAGGAGAATCAAGAAATAGGCTCATTCAATGACGTCAAACAGCAACCTCGATGGCGATGTTCGCTAGTGTTTATTGACCGACCCTTCACTGTCAATGTTTGCTCGTAGCACCGTAAGTACAACCATCGTTATTAGGTCGGCTCTGACAATCGGTTGTCACCATCGTGTAATTTCGGAATAAACTGAACTCCACAGAACAGATAATAAGGCGCGAATTTGATGCAAATTTAGTACATTAAGGCTGTTTGTAGAGGCGTATTTTGAAATTCTCCCTAACGGTACTGGTCAAGTCACCATTTTGCTGTGTAAGGACTTGAGCTCCTGTGCTCAAATAATTCTTCAGTTAAATCCACTGAATAATAATACACATTTGGTTGCTTGGTTGGTCCGTCTCTCTGTTAAGCATTTAAGGATTTACCCAGCATGAAAATTTAGACTTAATTTATGATAAGAAGGGACTGTTAACATGTCAAACATTGAAATCAAGCTGGATATGATTGATGATCGTATCTGTGATACAACCTTATTACATGATTTATGTGCTTTTTCGAACATTATCGAAACCCGTCATTTATGACGAGCCATGTACATACACTAGCTATTAAATATTGATGAAAAGAAAATTTTATGGCTCTGCTGGTAAAAATGTTTGAATTCATTCTGCAGCCCTCTATTTGCTCGCATTATCCTGGTGTTCTAAAGACGAGTTCTGAGGAAAGCTCAATTCTTTTGTTACTTTTGGTCAAAAACCTCTACAACTTGCTTTACGAATAGGTTACTCATGTGCTCGAATACAAATCAATACACATAGTGTTTTTTAGAGCACTGAAGATAGATTTTTTAGAATCAGAAACGTTTGTTTTTATCAAGATACTCCACGTTACGTTGGCTTTCCAGTATATCCTAACAAAAATACCATCATGGTTAATGCATGAGTAAATTAATTCATTTTGAGTGAAACACCTCCACTGCTACACTGCTGCGGAAACTAATGCACAGTGAGCGACTGCTGAACTCTGCAGCTGCGAATCGTCACTAATGCAAAGTTACGCGATGAACTCCTAGCGAGAACTTCATCCATGTCGGCGTCAGGTGCTGGAGTACCTAACTTAGGTCGGGTCTGGACGGCAGCTGCTGAGGAATTAGCTTCTCTAATTCCATAGTTCCTAATTTCTACGGTAATCCACCGAGTGAAATTTCAAAGAGGTGAAGAGACGGTGTATCATAGATACGCTCTGTCTTGGGGGAATGAAAAAAAGTTCTTTGTCTGATTATGTGGCTCGTTCTCATCATCAAATTAAAACACTAACAGGGGCCCAAAAAGTTGTAACCCAATTTTAGCCTGTTGGTTTTTTGAGAGTTTTCAATTGTTGAAACATGGGCTTAGTGTCATTTGTGGCGAATTTGTTTACAGGTTCTAAGAGTTTTATTGTTGACCATTCAATCCCCGCGCAATGACTTGAGCTTGACTATCATAACTGAACCAATCCTACAACTTTAAAGTTTAAAGTCTCAGGATAAGTTTAAAGTTTGAACTATTAGTGAAAATACATAAAAAACTACTATTAATAATAGTTCATTAATTAATACTTGCCTAAACGATTAATACTAAAATTATTAATGAAAAGACAAATACATACAACCACAAACTGCTACTTCAATGAAAATATAGAGTCTTTCTTTTCAGTCTCTGGTGTGACACTTTAGAGAGAGGTTTCATTGGGTTTTTATTTCATAATTATGCTTGATGGAGGGAGTTCAAGCACAAGAAAGATTCAATGGTGATAAATTCACCAATCAAACAGAAAAAGTTTCAACTTTCTAAATGCTTGAGTTGAATTTCTACGTTCATTCCCGCAATTCGATCACATTATCAATGCCCATACTCTGAATGAAGTGCGAGGACCTTAATAAAGATCTAACAAGTAATATGTCAATGGAGATGAAGCCAATAATCATTCAGGAAAAGTTTCACCTTTATCATTACATGAGTCCAATATCTACGTTCAGTCCCGCAATTTGCTCACATTACCAATACGCATACTTTGAATGAAGAGTAAAAACCTAAACGAAGATCTAACAAGTAAGATGATCAACAGAAATATCCTATCTATAACAATCCTAATTGCTGTACTTAGAATATAGCACCGAAGATTTGAAGCGAGCAACAAGACCATTGGAACGGTGCGATTAAAGCCTAGCCCAATCGAAGACCCAATCAAATCCGTCAATATATCACAGGCCGCCAATGTTTGGGTGGAGCTCCGTCTGTTGGACAGCGCGTAGCTCTGCAGATGCAGCGAGGCCTCATAATGAGGTGATGAATAATCCATCACCCTCATTAGCGCGGGTCATTATCGTGATATCGACGGCTTCAGATCGGCTCAATTAATTAAAGAGGGGCCAGGGTCCGAGCTGCGATTGCAGGCACCAAGTGATTTGGAATAAAAGAAATGCTGTAGAGTAACAGTAGAAATTGGGGACTTGAGAGTCTATCAATCTTCTTCAAGATGTTTCTTCAAATGACGGAATGGGAGCGAAACGAACTGAATCTCGGCGTGGTGTTGAAGTTCTCACAAAAAGATGAAATTCTCTTCGTTTTAGGTTGAGTGCCTTTCACAGCGCAGCTAGGTCGCAGCATGGAAAAGATTATAATGTCATATTACAGCGTCACATAACACTTCATAAAATTTAGACAAAAATATTGTATGAGTTTGATTCATAGACTTAATCGGAAAATTTGTTTCAGCTGTTCTGCAAAAGTTTATCATAGTGTAAGAGACTTTACCGTTTGACTAAAACCCTAAATTTGTTTGGATATTATTGGCAAAAAGATTCCCTTTTTTACGAAAAAAAGCCCACCACGTTGAATGGAAAATGAAATTATTCACGTGATGACCATTAATATTTACAACCTTGACAGCGCAAAATCACTAGAGGCGTAGAAGACTTGTCTCTCAGTCGGTAAAGAAAGTTTTTACGGCGTTAAAAATACGTCGAGCTCATGATAGGAGTCCTTTTTATTTGCTATTAACCTGACACCTAAGTTGATAAGCTTGCATTCATTAAAATGAATCTCTCCACTCTTTATCCAAACATCGGTGCTCCTTTTTTTTGTCTTAGTAGTGTGAAGATCAAAACTTAAATTCGCTATTTACTGTTCGTACTTTGTTCGTTCGGGCCAATACACGTAGGAAAGATTTCATTACTGTCGAAACGAGGTAACGAAAACAAGTAACTTGAAATTTGTGGGTAATTGAGAGTTTTGGGCTCACAGTCAAATGACTTTCCGATTATTATCGCTCAACGAGGTCCAGCCATAGGAGTAGTGCCTTGCATTTAGTCTTTTTACATTTTTACGATGAAACATTACTTCTCTGAACAAATCAGAGAGTTGCTCGAATCTCAAGGTGACGAAAACTTCAAACGCCGAAAATTTGAAAAGTTAGTCATATTTGAAAGGAAAACGTTTCGGTATCCAGTTACACATCAGTTGAGGATGGATATACAGTAGACTTCGAAAAGATTTTCTCGTATGAGCACATGATTAACATTACTTCTCTATCGCAAGCCAACATGTGTTCTACGAAGTCCCGCTTTAATTTGCATTTGAAAATCCTTTTTCTTCATTTTTTTTCACCAGTTGGTAATCTGGCATGCAAATATGTTGGGATAAATTTCCCTTAGTCTGCCATGACAAGAATTCCACGCAAACGATATCTCTTCGCAGCATACAAACTTCACTAATTTTTAAAGATCAGAATGAATTGAGAGGAATTATGAATGTCATTCGATCATCCCCAGCTAGTAAATATAGTTGACGCTCTACAACGACGACAACTTTTCCATCTCTTCATGTCGTATTTTCACCTCTCGGTCGCCTTTCTTTTTGAAACGGTATTCCGCCAACAATAATTACAAAAAGTGAATCTGACTTACTTTCATAGTTACATCAGAAGCTTAAATTCATGAGCTACTATTCTAATTTTGGTTCACTTACTCCAGACAAGCAGTAGTGCTCCAGCAGTAACATTCGAGATACCCGAGCGCTTTTCCTACTTCGTTCCAGCGCTGGCACTAACACTTCCCCGAATTGATCATTGAAACTCAAATTCAGTAACCAGAGAGAAGGCGTGTATAGCTTCACCAGTACCTAATGTGTTACCTTCAAACTATTCTCCACCAATTATTTTCTCGTCACGCATCCACTTTTCACGCCTAGCCCCCACCCACAGTACTCCGCTGACGTGAACAATAATTATTATTCTGTTCCTTCTTCTGAAGATCTCTCCCATGCACAGGTCTGAGCTGCCATTAACAGCAAGGGCAGATCCGTCATGCCCTCGACGGGGAAACAAAGTAAACACAAACTAATTGACACTCGCAGTATTGATTTCGGTCGCTGAATGAATCATCGATATGAAAATTCAAAGTATTGCACAGTAGCTTTAGCCTTCGGTTCTATTGTGTGAGAAATGCTTTGGGCTGAATGGATTGAGGCTGAACGAATACAGAAAACTTTGCGCACGATAAATACAGAAATTAAAAACACTTGGTGTCTGAAAAATCACTCATTTAAAACAACACGTGAATAGAAAGATCCGAGCAGTGAACATGTCCTGACACAAATTTTTGCAATTGAAAGATATTGTTGCAGTGCATTTTGAATTTACAAAACCCTGTTATTATTTCGCTAATGATTTCATTTATAACACATGAGAGAACCTATATGAAAATGAGATGATGAATTGTCCCTAGTTCATATTTTCGAATTACAATTAATTACAAAAACTCAACATAAGGAACAAGAATAAGCTTACAAGAATTGGCTTACCTAATTGCGTGCACCAATATAAAACCCCGCTTAACATCAATACTAGCAAGCAAAGCAAAACTATTCTCATAATCATCTGTTTAATTTCAAAATGAAGCTCTCTCTGGCTCAATGTCTGACCTCCAGAGTCGCAAGTAGCAAAATCAAACTATTTCAATGAATTTCTGGCAAAAGAAATAATTTTTGAAGATGTTGCTTATTTCTCTTTGAATTTCTACGATAAACAATTTTAATTCTTGTAGGATGCGAAAACATTATTTGAAAAGCGTTATGTAATCAGAGCATCAAGATTACAAACTTCATTCTATAAGTCACGCCACAGATTGAAGATACCCGCACAATTCCGTTAAACAAAAAATAACTTTAATGAGTTTTTAACTTACATTCGAAAAAAATTCCGAAGTAGGATGAATTATTCGTTCTCAAATAAAGAACGTTTAATACAATTTAAACAATTTAATCAGCAGAAAAACGATGCTACTGATTGCGAAAACTAGCATCATCTTCGTGGCCAAAATAAACCTTATATCAATTTAAATTTTCTTTTTTCTCTGTCGCAATTTTCGAACACGCGTCACAAAAAAATCACCAGTACACGCGTCTCAAATAACTATTGATACGTCATTAACATTTCAGTTCAATGTTAAATGACTAAATTGAGAGACACGGCATCGAAAGTCCTCAAAAGTAATGGGAAGTTTTGCTTAGTCACAAATTTATGATCCCGTTCATCTCGAAATTGACTCGTTACAAGGCAATGGAAAGAAAGATCTGACATTAATTGCTGCCCTGTCATCTTCCCCAGACACCTGCGGTGGCTTAAGAGTTTTATTTAGCACCACTGATGGCCAGGGACCAAAGAAATAATTAACGGTGTTCTTTCTGACCTCCTCGCCAGACGATGCAATCTTCAAAGGGAGCAAATGGGACCAAGCTCAGTTGGCGTCCCGCGTAGATAAAATAAATGTGAAATGAGTTGACATCGCAACAGAATGGTTCGAGAACGAATTACTTTCACTCGCACGTCGTTTGAATTGTCAGTTTGTCCCGCATTTTGAATTTCCTAATATTTCTAAGCTAATATTTGAAGCTAATTTGGGGAGTCAGTCGAAGAGTGGTGCTTCGACGAGAAGCGAAGAGAAAATCCCAAATTATAACTACATATCCCTAGATGAACACAGTTTTAAAAACTAAAGTGGGTCGAAAAAGTTTAGACGCTTAGAGTATCTCATGAAAACAGCATGTGAAAAATTAAATTGAGTAAACTCTGTCAGTTGATCAAAATATCTTACTCGAAGATTACAAAGTAGAATAATTGTCGCTTTGTCGCTTATGTCAGTCACCCCGAAACCAGTATGGTCGGAGATATCGAGGGAATCATCTCCATGATTTTCTGGGAAGTAAAATACAGTTAAATGATTTTGTTATTCTTCTTGACTGATGGTAAAATAGAGTTATACTTTATTGAAAATAGCTCACCATTTCCCGTTTTCTCAATTGAACCGATGTTTTTATTCGAGTGTAAATTCAGTAAATTGGTTATCCTTTGTCTGTACGCGCCACGGGACAGCTTTTCGAAGCTTGGAAACGCCTAAGGTGTACATTTTAGCAACAAATATCTCCATGGCATTGAAATATTGAAATTAAATAAGAAAAACGTAATTATTCGTCAAGATGTGGCGGCCAGATGCGTATATTCACCATCATAAATCGCTGAATATGTGTTTTTATCTCTTAATTTAACATTTACTTGTGAATTTTAGTATTTATCATACATTATTCATCATGAATTTGAGCATTTCTAAATGTATCATCGTATTATTCATGAGCGTGAAATATCAGTATGTATTACATAAATAATATTTCAATGAGCAGTATGCAAATTTTTCATGTAATGTATCAAACATGTAAATATTTCTGCATTCATCATGTAATTTATCATGGCTTTGAAAAACACACACACACACAAATTCAGCGAAGAGATGGAACCAAAGTTGTTGAGCATCTGTCACAAACTATCAGAGGAGACATTCATCAAAAAAGGAGTAATATAAATGTGCATCATCTGTCAAAAATTAGTGGTGCAGATTTTTTCCATTCATCAAGAAAGAGCAGTACGGATGAGAATTATCCATCAAGCACTGCGGAACTGCAGATGCGCATCATTCCCCGTACTTTCTGCACAAGCGATTGTACAACGGGGAGTGATGCGATTTTCATGAGTGATTGTACACAAGCCATTGTCCATCCGTTCTTTTACAATTTATCGTGACGCTAAAATAGAACACTACTGGATGCGATGCTTAAATTTAAAAAATATTTTTTTATGTGTTTAAAATTCTCTAAAACTCATTGGTTGCGTGTTGTCTTATTTTGGCGGAGATTTTTCAAGGCTTCAGTTCATGCATGATAACTATGTAATTAAGACAAGAAAATAATGAGCAGTTAGCTTTTGTGAGCGATAGGTGATAGAGCGCTTTTCACACCTAAAAGTTGCTTATTTTCTTAATTAGGTCATTTGGATATTCATCAAAATCAGGTTCATGAAAAGCATTTCCTTCAATTCCCTTAGAATTTCAATAGAAGCCAATCAGATACTCAAAATTCCGTTGCTGAAAGTTTTTTTTCTGAGTAATTGAATATTTTAATTTGAATTTATTTGGTACGCATGAGCATTCAAAAGAACATTATCATTTGAGGCATTTTACATTACTTTCGAGAGAGCGGGCACAATTTCAGTAAATAAAGGTATATTAATTTTCACCACACAATGTACGCAAATAGGTGCAAAACTCACTCATTCCTATTTCAGGACACTCATTACCAGCAGAATTTAAAAACGTAAAACAAAACATTTTATGTGAGGAACAGCCTGGTCTTGAAACTCAAAAAAACAACCAGTTCACTGCTCAGAAAGTTGTACATGGATATATGAAAGGTGTATGACATTGTTTGTATAAATAGTTACGATTCAATGTAAAATGAAAACGTTTAAAAGTATTTGCATGAATACGAACGATTCAATGTAAAATGAAAAACGTCTGAAAGTATTTGCATTAACACGAACGATTCAAGGTAAAAATTTCATTTCCTCTGAGAGGAGTCAATAAGCTACCTTTGTGATCGATATCCGTCGATGGCCCTCGGTTTGTACAGGCCGCTTCGCTGCCAAACCATTCCGGATATCCCACGGAATCTCCCGACCAACTTTTTATCTTGCCTCAAAAGATTGAAGCCCCTCTCAAATCTATGGCTGGTGTAGGCATAATTTACGAGTTTTACTTCAAAATTATAGCCAAAGTTGCCTTCGATTGAGGGAGCTCTCGAGGAAAAACAAGGAAGCATCCGTTGTGCTGCGAATAATAATTCACAAAAGGTTTCCGGAAACTTGATAAGAATTAACAGCTGGACATATTTTTCGACGCATAATGCTAGTAAATTCGCCGACACGGAAAGCTTCCTTGCGCATCCATTCATCATGCCTCTGAATTGGAGCATCTGAATGACAGGAAAAAGCTCTCTCTCTCTCTTTTGCAGCTTTCCGAGACAAGCCAAGCGAACATTTGCATCACTTGCAACGCTGAAGCCAGGCATTTCGAAACGCATCTTTGGAATTTTCGCCTTGTTTACCATATATTTTAAACGAAGGCTCTCTTCCCAGCAACGGGTGTGGAAATACCAGCCAAATAATTGAACGCAACTGAACGCAATTTTCACCTTTCCACATCGTGAATTCCCTTGCATTATGAGCGCAAACGCAAAAAAACACAATTTATTACTACGTCATCATTGTGCTTGACAAATTCATGCCTCAAATTAATGGGTTTTCAAGTAGAATCATGATGACAGACGCACCGCTTTTCACGATTGAGTTCTTATTTTCTAAAAAAATAGAAAGGAGTATTCATTTTTTGATCGCGCTATTTAAAGAACAAAAATATGAAAGCCCATGCACTGGGAAATTTCTTGAGCTTAGCAAGCAAATTCAAATCTAGACTGGGTGAAGAAATAGGATAATTGTTGCAAGGTATTCTATTTCCAAGGAAATCACCTTCCATGAAATGGAGAACTGAAAGAAACACAGAGAAATTTAGCAAAACATCTTTTGGTTCACTTTGATATTTTTCAGGATTTTTCGAAGGATGCTTCTGCTCGTCAAACTGAAATTCAGGAAACTATTTGAAACTGCACTAATTAGAGCGACTCATATTTTGATCAGCATTTTGAGGTTCAAAGTACGCAACTCAAAGTAAAAGTCATTCCAGTTTTAGGAGACCGAGGCTTCTAAAATTTGTTCTTCTCGAATTTTTCGAGGCTTCTAAAGCTTGTTCCGATTTAACAAACTTCCATCTTCTCCGTATGGTATGAATAGGATAGTCGCGACGTTGAGCAAGGCACTAATCTGAAGGCACCGGTAATTTTGCTGTAGATAAAACTTCATCAGCCACGCAATACGCCTGAGTGTAGACTTCCATTTTAAAACATGCATGTGCAAGAGTGTGCGAGTATGTGTGTGTGTCGTGTGTGCATGTTTAATTTAAACGGTCGAATACGTTCAAACCTTTCATGTGCAGTGAGTGAACATTTGTTTTCATTTTAGTAAGTATCTTGTCGAAAAAAAATATCAAATAGATTTGGTAACGGATGGCCAGCCTAAAATAAATATCGAACAGACATTCTAACTTGGCAAATGACTCATTAAAGAGTCTAAATCGAATAGACATACAACGCTGAAATTACGTGAGAGGCGCAAAAACGGGATGAAGGCATTCTTCTCAATTGTGGAGTATGCTCACAGCTAAATCTAAAAATCTACAATCCCTGGCGTACCCGAAAGTGGTATCGCTGTTTTTAAACAGCCTAGAAAAATAGATAAATCATTGGATAAAAATTTAAGAACTAAATAAACTCACAAATTAATAAACAAAGTGAATTGAATGAATGACTAGATTCACACATGCTCTGGACCGGAAAAGTTACATGAGTTACGAAGAACTCATTACAAATGAAACTATAACTTATTTGATGATGAAACAGCACAATCTGCTCACAGATTGTGTGAGTTTCAAACCTGACAACTCACCTCACATTTCGTTCACAATGAATCATCTCTTAAAAATGATCTACAAAATCACAAATTACAAAAAATCTATAAGTGAAAGGTTCAAATTTGTGCAAAAATTTTGGCAGAAAAGGTAAAATCAAATCTAATATTATCAACGTGGCAGAAGATCATTTCTTACGAACATGGCTTCTTTAGCTCGATGATCTAGATTAGATGTTGCAGTCCTCAAAAATGCCTCAGACGGGTGCGAGGCATGGATCGGAGAACAAATCCACAAGGTCTCTATCTTAGACATGTGTGAGGTGAAAATCGAAGAAGAAGGCCGCGAGGTCTCAACCTTAGATATGTGCGAGGCAAGAGATCGGAGAAGAAGACCGTGAGGTCTCTACTTAAGACATGTGCGAGGTAAGAATCGAAGAAGGCCGCGAGGTCTCTACCTTAGACATGCGCGAGGCAAGGACCGGAGAGAGAGAAGAAGGTTGCGAGGCCTCTCAGCTGTCGGAGGCCGGGGCTTGTGGAAAGCATGGCTGCTCCCAAGAGAAGAATGGAGGCCTGCGGAGGGAGCACCGCCCCGACAATGGTCTTCTAATTACTTCTCCGGCCTGCAAAACAAACGCAGTCTCCTGGAGTATCCGGTTTCTCTTCTGCTTGCTCTCTTTCTCAGAGTCTTTTCCTGTTTTATCGTGTGGAGGCGGTGAGTGTAATTGACCGAATTGGTGTCCAGAACTACAAAAACAAATACTCCCAATCAAGATAATGCAACTGATCGTGTATTTATCTGTTGCACATCAATGGTGATGAGCCAATCGAGCGATGATGTGGATTTATATCATTCAGGAATGAAAATTGACCGAATAATGACATCATGAAAAAAACTCAGGATAGTGACGAGGACGTTCTAAAGCCGTACTTTTGGTAGAAATTTTGTGAAAACAAGATATTTCCGGCGGCGTTTATGATCTGGTTCATTTGGAAACTACGTTTTCTTGCAGGTAAATTTATTTGTACAATCACGAAAACCTAGAAATCTTAAATAGAAGGAATGTATAGATATGGTATTGAGAGTGTGAAAAAATTAGTTTCTTTGAATTCGAAACGTCTGAGCCTTTGCCTTGTGCTGTTCACTCATAAATCATGGACGAACAGTTTAGCCTCATTAGGGCAATGGTCAAGTTCCTCATATTTTGAAACATAATAAAAAAAGAAACATCGTTAAGGTCAAAGGTCACCAAGGATTTTTCTACGTTCTATTAAGACAGAAATGCAGTTTCAGTTGAAATAAAACGAAACGAAAGCCCACTCGTTGTATGGGACATCACACACAACGTCTCGAGTGCGGCATATTCTCGTACAATAACTTCTTTCTTGCCCTCCGATAACTTTATCTGATAATTGGAAGAATTCCATGACTACTACAAGTACTTAATTGCGTTGTTCGACCTTGATATACGTTCAGCAAGTGCTATTCATGACACTGGCTTGTTTTTGATGCGCTCAGCGGATGCTTTAAACCAATTACGTGTTATTGATACGATTCATCGATAAAAAACAAGAAGAAACATTTCACCTATTTTATCACCGTTGAGAAAAATTTTGTATTTTAATTGCATTCTAAAAGCTTTTATATTCTATTATAGAATCATGTGAATGACTATAGTGTGCCTGATTGTGCTGAAACATATCACGTCATACAAGGTATACAAAGCCTTTTTCTCTTTTAGTAGAGAGTGGCTGAGTATCATTGACATGATACTCTAACAGGGAATGTACATGATAAGGGTTCCCCAGGCCCCTAGTCACGCCCAGGCCTTATTTTCCTCTCGTTTAGTGCCCAGGTGACAGTCCTTGAGGACAGTGACCACACTGCAGGCAACGACCCTGATTTGCCGCGTCAGCGTTTTTCACGCCAACTGCTGCGTACAGGGCTCGAACCCGTGCAGGAAGCACAGAACGCAAGCGCTCTGTACACTCGGCCACTGAAAAGCCTCGTTCAGTATACGTTCAGTAATGTGTTCAGTATACGTTCAGTATAAGCTGGAATGTGCAGAACTGAACATTCGTTCTCACCTTTCCCTCAACAAGACCCCTTCCAGCTCCACATTTGGAATAATCAGGCTCCCATTTTTCGGATGGACCAGAGCTCATCACGCTGGTCTTACAAGGTGAGTGAACAAAATAATGGGTAGCTCGGATATTAAGTTCGCTTCCGTAGACACATCGTGACGTTACAAGTGTCCGATGTGAGCATTTCTTTTTTCACATTGCGCCACTCTGGAGTTCTAATAAATTTTCCATTCTTTTGTTAGTTGTGTGCTAGCTGATAGTAACAGCGCGCCATCCCAATTCCGACGACGCCAATACTTCACAGTTCTGAGTCTTTTGTCACAAGCCCTCTTGTGGGCTTATGCAACTAGACCGTTCCTGCGTATTCTTTTGGAAAGGTCAGAATTTGTTAAAAGATTTCTAAAGCCAGGACGAGCAGACAGGGTAGAACTACTTCTAAAAAACTAGTCTGAATCAAAATTTACACAACTTAAATTTGGACAGTTATCATATTCTGCGCGCGGTGACTTTATGCACCAATTTAAAATTGATTACCCACAGCCAAACTTCTGACCACGCATACGAGTACACAACTGGAATGCGACATGATGCGCTGGAATGTGCAGAACTGAACATTCGTTCTCACCTTTCCTTCAACGAGACCCCTTCCAGCTCCACATTTGGAATAATCAGGCTCCCATTTTTTCGGATGGAACGGAGGAAGAAAAGCCAACTTAATTTCAATGGCAGCTGTTTTCGAAATCTTCTTCTGTTATCCCCGAGATGCAGAATCCTAAAGTCATTTCTGCGTATAGAGATGTTTTAGTTGAAAAAAAAAATGCCAGTCTTTATTCAGAATTGACGCAAAATTTCTCTCCATCCTCCCGGAGCTGATAAGCTATGAATGATTAGTGTAAATTCCTAACCCAGTGGAAAGTTCATGTGTAATTGGAAACCTTAATCATTCTCACGAATGGTTTTACTCAATCTCTCACCTTTCATTGATAAAATGCAAAAACTTTTCCTTATTGAACTCGTTTTCCACTGTTTTTTGTCAGCCACAAGCCAAATTGTCTTTCCGCATCAGTTGACACTGCCTAGTCAATAATTTGGAAGAAATGCACTGGCTGCCATCGAACATTATCTAAAACAACTTCGTTTTATTCTAGGTAATGTTCTTTGTAGCGAAAAACAAATATCGTCAAAACACGCAGCAACTTTTTCATCAAAGACACAAACCATCCATTCACTTTGTACAAGAAGCAGCAAAGTTTCCTAACCTCAGTTGTCATACCTTCCAACAATTTTCCTCATGCCGAAGCTCGCGCAGAATATCAAGAGCCTGCAAGTTAAGAGCAGAAGCCCAGAACACCGTAACTAAGTAACTATGAATATAGTCCGACGAAAAGCCCATTCTTGAAGTTAGTTTAGCAGGTAAAAGTTCTCGTCAACTTCTAACATGAGTCGGCTTTCGGAGGTGTATTCGAACCAGCTCATACGCAGCAGATGGATTATCACCGTCATAACCATCATCGTTGCGAGAAGTTCCTGGGATTAATCTCTAGTGTTTCTGAGCTAATACGCTTCGTTTAATATTAGTCGATGATTCTACGCTCTCTGAGCTCGCAAAGTTTGTCTAGATAAAAAATTTACACACGCTCAAGCTGCCAGAAAAAAAAGGGGATTTTCGGTGCAGAAAAGTTTCGCTGCCGAGAAACAGAGGAAAATACTCCAGTGAGGTGGGGCCGCTTAGAGGTAGTGGGAAGTTCTAAATTGTTTACTGTTTTTCGCAAAAATATCGTGAAGTTAGGCAACTCTGAAGCCTTTGTTCTTCACTTTTTTGTTAGGATAACAAGATCAGTTGTCCATGAAACATTCAAATTTTACGCGAACTCAAAAAATTTCAACTCGTTTGCAACAAATCCTTTCACACTTGGAATGAAATGATTTTTCTGTACTTTTCTTTTGATTCTATTTTTGCATTTCGTTTTATACTGCTTTAGTGTCTTGCCTCTTCTGAATGACAGCGTAATAAAAGTATCCCATGTCATTTTTTCACCCTACGTTTCCGAATAATAGTTGTAAAGGATGCGTATAAATCCAGATCTCTTGACCTCTAAGTCTTGCCCTAGAGACACTGACAATCTCTTATCCTGCTACATTCTCAAAAATAAATCACCCAGACCCCACGGGGAATAAAAGCTCAGAATACTGGAACCCGTTCCTCACACAACCCTTCATTCTAATAGCAAGCACCGAACACTTTTGTGTTCGGTGCTTATTACACAGAATATTCAGAACATCATCACCCCATAACACTGAGATGCTAGTAGTCGTACCAAGCACAGGAATTAATGCATTCAGAGCTGCATTATTTATTACGATACTACAGTTGCACCCTGAACAGCTTGCTGCTGTCCTGCGATTGTAAATAGCAATGTTCCTCAGGCCTAAGAAAATCTCACGCACGTACATCCATCGCTGGGCGAGAACATAGCACTCATTACAAAGTGGAGCTAAGCGAGCGCTTCAGTCACAGATATTCTTATGAAAGCCCCAACTTTTACGAATAAAAATTAACTCGAGTTTGTAAGCTAATCCGATGCTTGATTCTAGTTATGAGTAGCTTGTGATAATAGCGGTTGATTTTTATCGGCCTAAGCTAAAGTTTGTATAATGTAGCTCGAGGAGCGCATGAACTCTGGCATGGAGAGTTAACCGTTCTCGCTGAGTTGTTTTTTGATGCAATTTATTATGTGCTTCTGATGGGGATTCCTTATGATGCGATAATAAATAAATGAAAACTCTGAATGCAGAGCTCACACTATGCATATAGTGTTCATGGCTAGGTATGTATGTGTGTATGTGTATTTATGTATGAGTATTGGATTGAATAAAATCCCATTTGTCTTTTTAATAAATCTCTCTTTCAGTTTTTCAAGCTTTCTAACAATATTTATAGGTCAGTATTACAGTGATAAAACTGCACGCATGGTCGTGTTCTAAAAATGAGGAATGTTTCCATTGTCTTCAGCGTACATTGTCGAACGGAACTTGAACTGCTGCAGCTAAAAAAAGAGGATGAGAATTCGGTTTGCTTCTTTACATGTGTACGCGACAAAAATGTATTGGTACATATAAATGCATGTATTTATAAATACGCATGCCAATAAAATTTGTTTGTAAATAAATGTGTATGTAAATGAAAACCCTTTAGAAAACGCGTCCAAAATACTTTCAATAGCTTGACTGTCAAGAATTTTTTTGAACTATCAAATGAAAAGAGCGTTTGTGCTTAAAAAAACTGAAAACTAACTAAATGTCTACGGAAACAAAAAATTCACTGTTTTTAACAAGGCATGTTGAGGCAAAGGACTGTTTCTTAAATACACAAATGTAAATATGTTACATGCATAAATAGTATGTGTGTAGATGGGTTCAAAAACACTGCCTACGAAGAAAGACACTGACTAGAGTGCCAAACGGGATTTTCTCTCAAATTGACACAAGCCTGTTTTGTTTTGTATGATAAATTTTGTCCAAGTTATTGAGATAAGCAAACTACATTTTTCCCATGACTTAATTACTTCAAAGCTCCGTCGTCAACAGATGAGTTTGCATACAAGCATCAGAACTTATTTGGCCCACAGTGTTAAAATTGTTCACCGTTAGACATTTTCTTTCTAACTTTTAAAACCTCGATAAATTTTTCCAGTTCATCATGATTTAAAATGTGAAAAAAACTGTTTTTCAAATTTACTAGTACATTCGATCTATGAAATTCTATATCACTGACTATTAATAAAAAGCAACGTTTCGATGTAACGAATATAATCTTCAGACAAAAAAAATTGTAAACTCACAATGATAAAAATGAGAAACCAAAGCATAACCAAAATCAAACACAAAAAAAGCATGAAAAATTGCATTGTAAGATGACGAGATGGGAATAATTTTGTATAACAGGAACATAGATCACCAGACGACTAGTTCATATTGCACAGCGGTTACATGTTCATGGCACCAGAGACAGGGGCGAAATGTATGATCGAACGGGTGTTTCAAACTTCTAAGCTACAATTCTATTAAATAGATTTTGAGCAAAAAAACAATTGCATTTTATAAGGGCCCACTCAAGCTCATTAATATGTAAAACTTCTATTACTTCAATAAGCTCGGTAAATTTTTTTTTGTCTTACACGTAATAACTTGTTGTTATAAAACATTCAAATCTTCCAGGTCTCCTGCGGTAAACATATCCTCCAAGAGATATTCCTACGTTGTTTTCTTAAAGCATTTTACCGTGGATTTCCTTTCGCAATTTTTCTGTTCAATTTTTTTGATTGAATTTTCCCGCTTATTTCTTACTGTAAACACGCAAGCATATTTTTGAAGATTTATTTTCAAATGAAATGTCTACTTCAATCAATTTCACATGAAATTAGTTTGTTTTTACCTTTTTTCTTTTAATACTGATTACCTTCTGAATGACAACAATTTTTCATAATAGACTTCAGAAAATTCGGTATTTAAATAATAATACTGCAGGTAGGCAAAGAAAAAATTGCTGAACAAAAAACGAACTTAACATTTTCCGTGGATGAGAGATGAATAAATTTTATCGATCGTTTAAGCCTCTGCGACAAAGAATAATATTCGTACAGTCAAATGACGGCCAACTTTTTCCATGCCAGTCGATCATCAACCCACCCAATAATTTCAACACACCCTCAAAGGATGTTTTCTTCTCGTAACCAACCTACAGCTTCACGTGACGCATTTACTGTTTTCTCTGAAGCAAATTTAGCCATCAGCTCATATTAATTCAGCTCAACGCTTCAGCGTTCACCTTTTAATGTCTAAAAGCTTTATATTCTGCGGTTAATTTCAGTTTTTAGAGTGGAAGAAGTTTGCTTATGATGATTTTACCTGCATTCGTTGTCAATGCTCACATGAGCCTTGATGATCATCATCTTGTAATAATCTTTCCATTACACGCGATTATTGTTTCCAGTTACTTCTTTAACGTAAAATATTTTCCAGCGTTTTCCTGTTTCTGCCTTACCATTTATTCCAAAACTCATCTGCTTAGTTTTAGGCCTTCTTTAGAATCATTTATGTGAGTCAAACTTCATCTATTCCGTTTTTAAAATTTCTGTTAAAGTAATTGATGTTTTTCTTCAATGTCCATGAGCCTCTAAACCCATCTGCATAACCTCTTTCCGTCATCCTTCAAATTGAAAATCCCTATTAAATTGAGCCATGCAATAAAAATACCTTGCTGACGTCTAATGCCCAAGGATATTTACGAGAACGGTCACGGCTTTCCGCAGCTCATTTTAATTTTTCTCCCCTCATTTTGCAGCAAACCAATACGGAATTTTTATCTCTCCGTTTACCGAGAAGCTCTCTCTCCTTGAGGAAATTGTTCTTTTTGACGTGCATCTCTTGAAACGCGCACGGACGGATGGCTCTTCTCTTCACGAATTTGGAAAAAGATGGGAGACAAACTCCTCGTTTGTATCGAAGCAATCTCCATGCATGATTAAATGAAGTTCTTCGTATCGGCCTCTGAAAGGAAGGCATATTTTTGGCCCATTGCAGGAGGTTGGTGGCGAAGTCACTGTCATTGCCATAATGGGAGGCCCGGGTTGAGATAAATCGATCGTTTTTCGCATTCATTCTTCGGGGATTTCGGCAAAAATTTAGGGTCTAATGAATATATCAGCGAGGCTGTTTCGTGATGAGCGTTTTAATGAGGCGTCATTTTCTTCGCAGATTATTTTCCTCAGCCAAATTCACAAGCTACGGATTTAAGGTACGTGCGAAATGAACATAAAGAGAAAAATTATTTGAGCTACGCTTGTGAGTACACATTACCAGAGGTTAAGGAAATTTGGCATCAAGTGCGGATATACTTCAATGCAAAAGCTGTCTTTTTGTTATAACTTACCGAATCAAAGCAAAAAATGGCACAAAACACTTCAACTCTAACGTCAAAACGTCTACGGGACGGTGTTGTAATTAACTCTTTAAAAAATAGTCTCCCAAAATAATATATCGTAAGCTTCTACTATTGTTAACACTAATTTTATTGATTTTCTTTTCCTCATTCGACTAGCTACACAATGTAAAAAATAAGGAAGTTGGAGGGTCAGGAAGTCTTCAAGTATTTCTTGATGTATTCACTTTATAGGAGAATGACTGTAAACGCAATACACGTCTCTTGAGAGCTAAAAAACAATTCCCACAGTACTTTTATTAACGAAGCGTTCGCTTGAAAATATTTCATGAATTTTATGAATTTAGAGCAAAAGTAAGTTAAAATAGAGTGAAGTGATTTACATGGCTTTAATACATACCTAGGGCTTAGAAAGCTAAGACGCAGCGACAGGGCAAGGGTTGTAGTCAGACATGCGAAACGTAATTGGAAACCCAGCTAAGAGAAAGTTGGTGACATTTTTTCCAAGAATAACTAGTTTAAACATATGACCAGTTTTAAGAAATATTTTTACAATATTCATTTATTTTTCTTCACACATATTTCAAGAATCCGTCGACTAGGCCTTACAAAATTTGCCCTTTTGTCCTCAAATTAAAAATAATCCAGTCAACGTAGGCAAAAAAATTTGCAAAACACGCACTGGATAATACAAAAAAAATCTGCTTTGAAAATTGAATATCTAAAGCTCAAAATACATAACTGGTGTCTATGTCATAAGATGAAATTCAACAACTTGTGCTCTGTAACGTAGACACCAGTTATGACGTTGGTGCGAAGATCAATTTCACAAAAGTTATTTTTCCTTCTGCTCTAGTTGTGAAGTTCAATAGAGGTTCCCAAAAGGCGTCTAGCTCGTGATCTCCGTCAGCCCATCAGCCTGTTGCTTCACATTTGCTGATCCACTGTTCCAAAAAATTCACATTTGCTGTTCCACTTCACCAGAGCCTCATCTTATCCTATTTTCCTCACACGCATACCGACAGGAGGCTATCAATAAGAAAGTTAATCATCAGCTGCGTGACCACAACTGCATAATGCAGAACTGAGGCTGCATGTCGGCCAAGGCACTCAAAGTTTCATGGCATCGAAAAACGGGGACAATGCGAGCGGATGTCGAATGAAAGAGGAGAAAACTCAACGTTGAGGATTGGACTTACAGGCATCATGCTTTTGATATAATTCCGTTCCTGAGGTATTTTCAAGCAGGCTCAAACTATTTGCACTTTGCGTGCATTTTGCTCTAGTTTTAGCTTTAAATTAAATATTTGCTTATTCATTTTCTCTAAGTTTGCACATGATGTTAGATGAATTCTCTCGAGATATCCTTGTGTTTAACTAAAATTGAAGTCTATGGTAAGTTGAATTAATGCCGAAGATATAACTATGAATCAATCAAAAGCTCAATTCCTATGAAGATGCCAATTCTGATGTTTTGAAACACTGTAAATGACATGCGGAAGAACATTCAAAGAAACCGATTCAAGGTGACCGACATCGATGCTCTTTCCACGCACTCTACCGATAATGTAGCAAGTGTGTTTTATTTTACAGGCGCTAAGACCGAACAGAGCTGTCTAAAAGATTCGTACAAGAAGTAAAATTTCTTGCGCACGATATCTATGACAGAAAACTTGCTCAACCTTCAAAAATATGTCGCTCAAATACGAAGTAAATGATGTTTTTGTTGTCGCAGGGTTTTGATCTCTGTTCTAAGTAAAATAAAGATCACATAAACAGTCGAGTTACTGAAAGGAAGACTAAGTAAGCGATCAACTCAATTGCAAAATCGATATCGGAATAGCATAACTTTTTAATCAAATTGTAACGGTGTAGAAATTTTTTGCAGTCCTTCTCCCTTCCTCTTAGGATTTTTTCACATTTATTCTCGCTAGTTCCCGTTCTGTGTTAACCCCGGTTTATGGCAATACTTCTGAGAATGTTTAATTATTTCGGCGTGTTTTTTTTAAGTTATGAATAATTTGTACCTCCGGTTATGGATCCGGTTACCTGTGTTTTTTTGTCTATACCTTTCCCCTGTGTGTCTCGTTTTTTGTCTTTGTGTGTGTATGTCTTTTTCCCTGAGTGTGTCTGTCTTTTTCTCTGCTCGTTTCTGTCTTTTTGTAAGCATTTGTTTGGTATATCTCATGAGAATCTGACGAGGATAAAGAGTATTTGCTCTGCCTCCTACAGTCTTGTGTCGAGCAGCAGTAAAGAATGGCCGCAGACGAGTGTGCACAGCGACCAACAGCCGGAAGAGGGTCACTGTCAATTTTCTATCAGATGTTAAACTAGTATGAAATATTGTGAAGTACGAAAAATTAAAGCTTACATTACTGTTTTATATTTTTATACAGGGTGTCCGATACTTTTGTTGCCAAACTTTAACATCAGGTAGCGATCGTCAAAATGAACACTTTTTATTCTATTAAGGTATGGTCTGAAATGCTTAGTTAAAAAGGGACAAATACGTGACGTTACTTTTCATCCGATATTCTGAGTGCTCCTCGACATCAACGACAAAGATTAGTTTGTTTACTGTTAGTACTTCTTCGGCTGCAAATGTATCACCGGCAATGGAGGGAGCATCCAATGCTGAATTAGCGGATATGCACCTAGTGTATGGTGAAGCGGAAATTCTAGGGAGGTTGTTGATATGCACCTAGTGTATGGTGCAGCGGAAATTCTAGGGAGGATCCAATGCTGAATTAGCGGATATGCACCTAGTGTATGGTGCAGCGGAAATTCTAGGGAGGTTGTTCGAATTTTCGCAGAAAGGCATCCTAACAGACATGTTCCATCGCGTCAAACATTCACAGCCATTCACCGGAGATCACGTGAATACGGATCATTTCACAGACCACGACCTGAAGGAAGACGCCAAAGGAGAGTAGCAGATCCAGACAAGATGGAAGATGTCTTAGAATATTTTCGAAACAATTCTACTTCAAGCACTCGTTCTTGTGCACGTGCTTTACATTTAAGCAAAACTACTGTGTGGCAAGTACTACATAACAGCGGTCAACACCCATTTCACTTTCAGCGTGTGCTGGAATTGCACGGTGAAGATTTCGAAAGTCGTGTTGAATTTGCAAGGTGGTTTCAACAGAAAACAGATCAACAACCTCGTTTCCCATCACGAGTCTTATTCACAGACGAAGCGTCATTTACTCGAGAAGGAATACTTAATCTCCATAACCTGCACATGTGGTCTGGCAACAATCCACATGTTACAAGACAATGTCGATATCAGGTTAGATTCGCCGTAAATGTTTGGGCAGGAATTCTTGGTGACCATCTGATTGGGCCTCACATCTTACCAGAGAAACTAAATGGACTTACCTATTACATTTTTCTTAATGAAGTATTGCCAGAACTACTGGAAAATGTACCTTTAGCTGACATCAGAGGAATGTATTTTCAACATGATGGTGCTCCTGCACACTTTGCGGTTGCTGTTGGGCAATTATTGGATGCCCCAAGTCCCAATCGCTGGATAGGCCGTGGCGGTCCCTTTGCGTGGCCACCAAGATCTCCTGATATTACGCCCCTAGATTACTTTTTCTGGGGGCATATGAAACGTTTAGTGTTTGAAACACCGATTCAATCCGAAGAGGACCTGATGGGTAGGATTGTTGAAGCCTCGGGAAGGATTCGTGAAACTCCTGGTGTCTTTGCTCGCGTCCGCCAATCATTGGAGATTTGTTTGAACGCCTGCATCGAAACAAACAATTTTTGTAAACATGTAACCTAGTGTACGGTTTCGTTTGTTGTGCTCATAATAATTACTGCCGAAAATGCTTTTTCCTTATTAAAATATTAAAAAGTTAATGTTAATTAATAATAACTAATGTTTCACATACTTGCCTAACTTCTCATTTCGTATCCTTGCCATTGATGTGCCGCAGTTTACCGCCTTGGATTCGTCTCCGCAAGAGAGTATACGAATTATCTTCAAGAACAGTCCAACTTCAAGTCCTTGTAACTCTTTAACTAAGCATTTTAGACCATACCTTAATAGAATAAAAAGTGTTCATTTCGACGATCGCTACCTTATGTTAAAGTTTGGCAACAAAAGTGTCAGACACCCTGTATATATGAGGAAGATTTAAATTTTCTTTTGAGTTCCGCTGTAGAATTAGTTGTCCAAATGAAATTGGTCTCGAAAATGTCATGCTGGAGCAGTGGCTCTTAAAACCATTCAACTGCCAGTCAAATTTCCGATGCATTCTTTTAGAGTTCAAGCATCGAAATTGGGATCGTCTTGCAAATTCCATAACATAAAAGACATTTAAAACAAACATCGGCATCTTAGGATACTTTATTTCCAATCAAGTCTGATACATATGATCTTAAGCATTGGTTTTTCAAATGTCTTATAACTAACACTATATTTAGTACACCATGACGGTTCCCCCGTGAAGCCGGTACCCATTTCCGACACCTGGGTCATTTCAAAATATGTACGTGAGAACATCTAAACTTACAACTAATTTGAAGTGTATTATAATACTTTATCTCTGGGGAATGACGATATATTACTCACCACCGTTATAAACGGTGAATTTGAAAAATGCTCGATTAACTACCTCACAATTTGTAATCAACTATCAAATACCGATAGCGAAGAGAACAATTCATAGGGAAATGGCAAAATGTTCCCTGGAAGCGAGCCATGGAGAGGAACCCCCGCAGAGTTTCAAACTCATTGGGAATTCCGGTGGCGACGCGAAGCTTCCATCAGGAAAAAGTTTCCCTTTGAAGTCATCGCAGAAAAGAATAGGACGAACCAAACCTTGAATCATTTCGGAGTATGATTCCGTTTGAACTCTGCTTATACGCACTGGGAGACCGCGCACGGCTCTCACGCTACGAAGTACGGTTTCAAAAATGAAGCTTTGGGATTAGAGGGCTAAAACTCATTCCCTATTTAGGGGAATGAAGTTTGCAGAACGTGAGGGTGGGTTGCATTGTTGCCATGAGTTCAGTTGCGAATGCGGACAGAATGAATTTATGGACTTTTTAAACACAGCCACCAGTGTGTTCGGGAAGGGTGATAGGGCATTTCCAAGAGCAATTTTGACTCATTATTAACTGAAGCAGAAGAGATCAAAACACTGTCTTGGATGAGTTTTTGAATCGATTGATTATATTAATTTTAGTTTTTGAAGATTGTCATCAATTCTTACCTTAAAACGTGTTCTAAAATAGAAAAAATTAGTTCATAAGCATCAAAGTATAATTTGATTAATGAGAACAGAGCGACGGGTTATTAAAGTATTTCTGGACCAGGTCTACTAATTTTCGGCTCACCTAGGCCACTATTAGCTTTATCTCCCCCACGATAGTCTCCTAGCGAGTCGATGCTACGAGTCCCATATTTTTTCCACGCCTGAAAAGGAAAAATATTATTTCCCGAAGATTGTGAAGCACGTGCTTTGTTTTTATCAATGCCTCCTACTGATCTAAAACGGTGATCTTTGAAGCTAATTTTTATTATTCAGGAACAGCACACCGTCAGCATGGGCTAAATTCGGTAAATTTGGAGGGTGTGGGAGAGCGGTCAATTGTTTTTAGTCATAATTATTTATTTCATTGAATCGTGAACAGGTGTAATGTCATGACGCAACAGCCAGTTTAAGCCTATCACAATTTAGGCCTTTTCTATTGCGCATCTTCTCTCAATTGCCTTGAAACGTCACGAAAATATTGGAGTTCACTATAACATATACTCGCCTTTCATTTAGAAAACATCATGAGCGTAGTTTTTGTTGCAATTCTGACGTTACATATTTTTTCAGCCTCGACACTGTGCCGACTGCTGTTTTGTTTCTATTGTAGATCACAATCATGAAATCAACTTACATTATAAGTGATGACCCAGAAAATAGAAGTAGTGTCTTTCAAATACTTTTCTATAAGTTCTTTGCACAATGCGTAATGGCTTCAGTTCTATTTTGAAGAAAAGTTCATATCTTATACTGACATTTGTTCACGAATTACGGACGGTTTGAAGACAACGTTTGAGAAGAAGTAGTCAGATTTTTTCAACATTCTCATCCGCTGCCTCCTGATGTCCATCATGAAATAAAATTCTGCCAACTTTGAAACCAGCGTGCCATTGAGAAAACTGTGTTTAGGGAACGTTATTCATAAGGTTCTCCAAGCAGCGCAGAAGTTTCAGATGGCAAAACACCAACTTTAATGTAAAATTTGATGCAAGCTCATGGCTAGAACATTCCAACTTTAGCATAGCTCGGCCGTCAGAAATTTTGCAAATAAACGTTAATAAATCATGACAAAATCCAACTGGTTGACCGAAGAAAACTTCACGACCCAACGAAACTCATAAAATATCGCGGAATCGGACTGGCATGCTGGAGTGTGCAGTCACGTTTAACAGCCTGGACGAACACAGACCGAAAACTTTTTGACAGCACATAATAATTAACTGCCAAAGATAAGCTTATCATTAAATAGGAAAATTAGCACGATTATGTAAATGTACACCAATGATCTTAAAACAGGAAGTTGACTTTATCAGGTAACAATGGTTAAACTTGATTTTTTCGCTTAATGTTGATGGTCGGATTTCAACTGATGGCGCATCCCAAGCACCAATAACATTAATGAGTACAAAATATCGTAACTGAGTGATATATTATGTCTGCAAATATTTTGCATGACAAAAGCATGTCCATCATTCATGAATCGCACTCAAAACAGAAATTCGAAAGTCTTGGTCAATTGTTGAGCTTAAATTAGTCGAGGCAATTTAATGAGTCGTAATGAAACGTAATACTTATTTCCCGTCTAAACCGGATCAATATATAGTGGTAGTTTGTTACAGATTTTAATTTCGACAGAGGCGCTGCTAATTCGTGTAAAAGTTATCCTGTATTTTTGTCGCACACTATATGCATTCCAAGTAAACAGTAATTTCCTGTTTCAGCTAGAACTTAAAGCTCATAATTATGTTCAAATTTAAAAACTCAGGATTACTTTCATTACTGATCTGTATCAATTCGTTTCAAATTTCTTTGTTAGGTGGAACACAAATATTGGCACATGTATAACTCTTTCATTCGGTGATAACCCAGCTCCGCTATTTACAGCAAACCTAAAGTTCTGAGCATAATTTCGGTGGTAACCCAGCCCAACTACACCTTTTTCACTTCAAATTAATCTAAGTCAAGTTCAAATTAATCCAAGTCAAGTTCAATTTAATCCAAGTCAAGTTCAAATTAATCCGAGACAAGTTCAATTTAATCCAAGTCAAGTTAAAATTAATCCAAGTCAAGTTCAAATTAATCCGAGACAAGTTCAATTTAATCCAAGTCAAGTTAAAATTAATCCAAGTCAAGTTCAAATTAATCCAAGTCAAGTTCAATTTAATCCGAGACAAGTTCAATTTAATCCAAGTCAAGTTCAAATTAATCCGAGACAAGTTCAATTTAATCCAAGTCAAGTTCAAATTAATCCAAGTCAAGTTCAAATTAATCCGAGACAAGTTCAATTTAATCCAAGTCAAGTTAAAATTAATCCAAGTCAAGTTCAAATTAATCCAAGTCAAGTTCAATTTAATCCGAGACAAGTTCAAATTAATCCAAGTCAAGTTCAAATTAATCCAACCTTAAGTTGAGTTAAAAATGAACAGAATTACTTAATTATTTGAGCCTTTTTGTGTTATATTTGTATCTATCGGATGTGATGAGCAAGAAAAACGTTTTTCCTTCCAGCGAGAAATACACAAAATTTCTGCAATATAAAAACCAGCTGTCGTAAAATGTGGTAAGTATCCAGCATCAGGAGGCAGAGTGTGGTTCAGATCTTTGAGCGGAGTAACAGATAGAAGTCAATTATATAAACTTCGTATTATGCTACACATTAAAGTTGTTTTACAATGCTAATTTAATGGCAGTAGGCATCCATTCAAATATTTGTGTTCAAAGGTAAATTTATGTTACACGTACACAAAGTAGTTTCGAGGATTTATTTACACTTATATATAGATTTAAATGCATGAAATTCCACTCGATCACATATATAAAATCATAAATGCATGCAACTACAAAAGATTACCATTGGAAGATCTGTAGATTCAATCTTTAAAAGAAATATGCAAATGCGATTCACTGAGTACTAATGTACGATACCATTTGATTACAATTTATTTGAGTACATTACTACTCAGATACAATCCTGCATTAGCAATAAAGAGTGTGCCATCCCTTCAAGTGAATAGGCCGAGGCAAATATATCATCTCTGTCGATGAAACGAATTGGGACCTGTTTTTACAAAAATAGTTTGAACAAGCAAAAACAGACTTCGTTGCTATTTCTTTTAAAGGTTAAATCTATATACCGTCCAATGGCAACCTCTTGTAGTTGAACGCAAATTTGATTTTATATATGTGATGAAGTGGAATTTCACGCTTATAATTCTCTAGATGAGTGTACATGAATCTTAGATACTACTAAGCGTATGTGTAACATAAAATTGCCTTTGAACATAAATATTTGAATGGATGCATACTGCCATTAATGAAGAATTGTAAAACAATTTTAAAATGTAGTATAATACGAAGTTTTTATAATTGACTTCTATCTGTTACTCCTCTCACAGATCTGAATCACACTCTCCCTCCTGATGCTAGAGACTTACCACATTTTACGAGCTCGTTTTTATGCTGCAGAAATTTTATGTTTTTCTTGCTGAAAGGAAATACGTTTTTCTTGCTCATCACACCCAATAAATACATATTTAACACAAAAAAACTCAAATTAGCAAGTGATTATGTCAATTTTTAACTCAAACTAATGGTTGGGATAATTTGAATTTGACTTGGACTATTTTGAACTTGACTTGGATTAATTAGAACTTGACTTGGATCAAATTGAACGTGACTTGGATTAATTTGAAGTGAAAAAGGTGTAAATGAGCGAACTTAAAATTCTGAGCGTAAATTCGGTGGTAACCCATCCCAACTAGATGAGCGAACCTAAAGTTCTGAGCGTAAATTCGGTAAGCCCAGCCCAAATAGTTGCAGCGAACCTAAAGTTCTGAACCCAAAATCGGTGGCAACCCAGCCCAAATAGTTTCAGCGAACCTAAAGTTCTAAGCGCAAATTCGGTGGTAACCCAGCCCAACTATAGTTGCTGCGAACCTAAAGTTCTGAGCGCAAATTCGGTGGTAACCCAGCCCAACTATAGTTGCAGCGAACCTAAAGTTCTGAGCGCAAATTCGGTGGTAACCCAGCCCAACTATAGTTGCAGCGAACCTAAAGTTCTGAGCGCAAATTCGGTGGTAACCCAGCCCAACTATAGTTGCTGCGAACCTAAAGTTCTGAGCGCAAATTCGGTGGTAACCCAACCCAACTATAGTTGCAGCGAACCTAAAGTTCTGAGCGCAAATTCGGTGGTAACCCAGCCCAACTATAGTTGCAGCGAACCTAAAGTTCTGAGCGCAAATTAGACACATTATTCACGCACTCCCCTCATTACGGGGCCCTCGTTCATCAATCACAGTGGACAAGGCCTCACTTTCCCATCTTTTGTCTGACCCTCTGATGTGCGAATCTTTGTCGAGTGATAATGGCTGGAAAGAGAGCAAGACTGATGGCCTTGATTCGAGCGGACACTTCCTTCATCTCCTTTGCATTTTGAGCTCCGACTTTAGAGTAGGGTTCCTCCGGCGATGAATTACTTCTCCTATTCTATGTGACATTTGAATTACTCTATTTGAACATTGTTGGATAATTTTTGTTTCATCCCACCTCGTCAGCCTAGAGAAAATATACATTTGAACGATAAAAATACGAAATCATTGGAGAGGGACATACAATCAATAAAAAGTCTATAGCTAACCAGAATGAGCTTGTAAAAGTCATTTTTTCATACATGTTAGGACTTTTACTTTTACTTTAAGCGCTACGAATTCCCTCTATTAGAGCAAAGAAATCATTTAACAAGGTCTCTTGAGGAGAACTAATATGAAACTCTTATTCAAGAGGGTGAAGGTGGATTCGCCAATGATAGCAGTGAGTTAGAGAATTTCATTTCTAAATTAGTCTATCGTGGGTTTTTCTGTGGGCGATTGCTAATTAACACAGAGAGATATTTCTTCAGCTATTGTAATTAATTATTTCTACGCTAACTAATTTTTTCGACACCCTACTGGTGCAGCTGAAACAAGATGCTCACATGTGAAATCAGATATTTTTAATTAAAGTTCAAACTAATTACCTCTGGTAATACCAACGGGTGGTTTCTCCACGTGATTGCTTGCTTGCTTGTTTGCTCTCTTTATTATCACCTACAGCGCTCTGTTCTCTGTAATTACGCGTACAAAATTCAGCACCCCATCCAGAGCAATTAGGAAAAAGAACAATCGAGAAACTGTTCCTACTAGTAACAGCGGGAAAAATTTTCATTTTTATTTAGTGCAGGGTGGCGCATAAGTAGCGCACCATTTTGAAGGTGAATTTTAAAGATTTATTACCGCAATGTACACTGAGTATCTGTAGACAGGATACGACATGTAAACAAACTTTAAGAGTTCCTCTATCGTTTGCAATTAACCCTATCGTGGTACCTTTCATAGTTTATTTATTATTCAGTTTTGTAAAGGGTGCGTTACTTATGCGCCACCCTGTATATATACCAAGTCGTTCCCTAATACGCTAGGAGAACTTTCCGGTCTTCTGGGCCCAACTTATTTTAATCCCACAGGCTGTACCGTGGATACAGTGGGTGAATTCATTTAGGAAGATATTAGATAAAACTTTTAGAAGTATTCATTTACGAAAGATATTTCTCATGACTCTGCAGCAAGTTTTGTTAGAAATATTCTCCCGTTTGAACGAAATATTTCACCTTATTCATGACTTCCAAGTTTGTCATTTGATAATTTTCGATATCTTCGCAAGACGGCCTTGAAAGCAAGGGTTCAATCAGTCTCAACTGGTACGTCAGTTTATTACTAGGACAGTTCCTGTCAAAACGATGTTGATGTACAGAACAACTAAGTTCAAGTTTTTGTGAAATTGTGTTTCTGTGGTAAGCAGATCGAGTGTGAAACAAAATAAAGAGCATCTGTAGAATGATGTGTGGAGTGATATCTTGGTGTGGAAGCAAGTCTTTCTGGTATCGTATAGTGACTAGAGACTAAAAATGGATCTAACACAAGACCCTCAAGCCTAAAAAGTTATGTGAGCTGCTCTGAAAATTAAGATAAATTGATAGTCGGTGGAGGAATAACAAAAATGTAATGTCCTATCGAAATTTGAGTAACAGAACTTTTTCATTTCATGAGTTTTGTTAGTATCAGTCGACGTAAAAGTGCAAAGACCAAAACCACATCAACCGCAAAACCGACACGCTCCAGGAGGAAGACAATACTGAGCATTTGCTGGGCTGAGAAGAGCGAGGTGTGCCCAGACCTTCAGATACACGGTGGAACAGTGGATACCATTCACTCCCGTTAACGATTGATAAAATTCAATTAAAAATAATTTAAACAATTTATTTACCACAAGCTTTACAGAAGTAGATTGCTTCTTGAGTCTAGTTCAACGGTCAAATTTCAACCATGCATTGCTCGAAGAGCACCCAGTTTGGGCTTCCCGACACTGAGAAAGGATTTTTCACCAAGACAACGCCTCATAATTAACAGTGAAAGACATTGTAGACACCATTTCTGCACTTAGCTGGAAATTTTTGCACCAACCCGCCAAACTCATCAGACTTGAACCCATTCAGGCTCTTACTTGTTTTATTGACGTCTCTTCCACTTTCCCAGCAACATTTCAATACTTAAAAAGATGCTGAAAATGACTTGTTGACTGGATCAACTGAAAATTGGAATACCTTTTCTGGGAGAGCTTTATCAATTTGAATGACACTTGGGCAACATGCATAGGTAGTTAGGTAGGTTGAGCACACTTTCAAAATGACACTACATACCTTTTTTTTTTCTTCCAAGATTCAACTGCTTCCTTTATCAAAAATAGTGGATAATCAACCGGCACACCCTCTGGAAATCCACCCTGGTCAGAAATTAGTTGCATAAGCCCCCTATGATTATATCGAATTTTGAAGTTTTTCATTAATTTGTTTGAAGATTTTAACATTTCTGAGTTTTATGGTCTTCGAAGCATCAAAACAGGAAGTTCATCGTACAAATTGCCCAAAAATAATTTCCTGAAGGGGCTTTCACACGGTCAGTTTTTCTGTCAGTCACACTCACACTCACCGCTCCGCAACACCATATTTGGGCATGCGTGCTCTCTTCGCTCTCTATTCGGCACTCATTGACGGCTTGGCTTGACTGTCGCCTTGCTCCTGTTTGCGTGTCAGTGTCTGCCCGCCCGGCGTCTAGTGAGGATGTTTGCAATCGCTCTCCCGTGTCAAATGGTCTTCGCCTGGTCTCAATAATAAATTAGCTATTTTCATGAGCAGCCTGCTTTGTAGAAGTGCAAAGCAACGAATACAAGAGCAGAGATATAAGAAGCAAGTCGCTCAAATATGTTAATGAAACAACACATTATTATTTTAATGAGAATGGCTTGAAGAAAAATATTAAGATAGTTTAGGAAAAATTTTAGAGCATTTGCTTCCAAGAAATCTATTATTTTCCTGGGGGTAGCACCTAATTCAAAAGTGCGACTTTTCCAGAATTCATAATGATGCGGGAAAAAATAGTTAATGTGTTACAAACATATCATAATGCATTCGTTCTGTTGCAGCGTCAGTGACATTTACACAGAATTTTCAATCTTATTGAATATTAACTTAAGAAAAACAGCAAAGGCACATCATTTTTGTTTATTAGAATGAAAAAATTTAATATTTGGCCGTAAGTGCGATTTCAACAACTCATCCGGCATTTCAAAAACCACAAAAAAAATTTTCCATGAATTGTCATTCACTTTTGCAAATATATCCATCCTAACAGTACTCGTGACAAAAAACATTATTGTACTTGCGCAGCGGTGAAACTCGTACGGTATCACAGATACGGTCATTATGGCTATCTTCATGAGCGTGACAGAGAAATGGAAGAAGCGGACTCCAAACAAATAAACCAAGGGTATGGTTAGGTAGTAGCAGAACCCGTGGAAATTCTTTGGACAATGTCATCGTTAAGCTAGGTGGACCCGTGAAAAATTTTTGTCAATATTACCTAACCAATGCTAACCTGTCCTGTCCTAATCTGATCAAACCTCTCCTAAACGAACCTATCCTAAAAAGATGCCAAACATCTCAATGGATGTAAGGCCATCACACTGAGGAATTCGGTATCCATGATACCGCACACTCAGGCATCTTATGTTTCTTAAGAAGCGGACACTAAACATATATATATAAATATATAAATAAACACACGACGGGTATTATTAGGTTAGATTATCACGCACTAATTTGAGAGGCTTATTAATATTTTTAAAATATTTGCTTGCGAATGCCAGATTTACGCGTGCATTCAATCATACAGTTCTTACAGATGTGCGCCAGATTTCAGTTGTTATTTATTACAACTGAAATCAGTTGTAATAACTATAACTCCTAGTCACTGTGTTGCTAGGAAAAGAACGAAAATAATTCTGAAAGAAAAAAATTCAATTTACGAGCTGTACAATTACACGCTGGTACATGCAAAACTGTATTGAACGGGCGGAAAATATTACCTGGACTTGAAATTATTATAAAGTAGATTATCACATTTGTATTAGTTGCAGTATTTGTTAGATTTAGTGAAACCAAATTTTACAAATGCTGCGACAAGGAAAAAGAAATGCGCAAATATACAGTGAGCGAAATCTGAAGATTTAGCCTTCACTCCCTGCAAATCTGGTTCAAACTCCCATTTTGTGAATGTTTAGCTAGCCATTCATTAACCCAATATCTATTTGCGGAGTTTATTCCCCTTTTTGATCGCAAAGCCAATGAATAAGCTTGCTTTGGACACGGCGAACCCATCCCGCCAATACATTGTAAACTACCACCGAGCCTGCCAGTAGCTCGCCACTTCAGTCACGAGAACGTACGTGTGAACGCGAGTGTTTTGACCACAGTCAATGAGTGTGAGTGTGACTGACGAATAAACTGACCGTGTGAAAGCCCCTTGAAGGTACGTTTTTCTGGGAAATCCAAGTGTTTGGAGCACGTGTATATACCGGGCACGCACTGTGTGTGTGTTTGAGCGAACTGCGTGTGTACGAGCACATTTGAGTGTGCGTGCTGTGCGCGTATGTTTTACATAAGGAGGTGATGTACGCACACTGTACAGGTGACTATAATTTTTTCCAAGCCCTAACCGCTCGATTAAAATGCCTCAACTCGTGAAAGCAAAGAGTAAATTTACTCCAGCCCAGACGCCTTCCTTCGAGTTATTACTCTTGAATCCGACACATAACTCCACCGTTACAGTAATGCTTGAACTCGGTAAATCCGATTTCCTCAATACTTTTATCCATCTTGTCTCCTTAACCAACAGAATCCCTGTTTTTCCCTTCCGGCGGTCACACCCCTTTAATCGACAGCAAAATTTTCTGGTAATAAAAACGGATACTCTATCGAACATGAAACAGATGGGGCTTTGTTTAAAACTTTTGTTTGATTCCTGGATCATCAGTTTCTCGTGGAAATCTGAAACTGATGCTATGCTGGTGTAATAACTGCTAGCAAGTGAGCACTTACTCCTCCAGCATTTATGATTTGTCGAGTACTTTTATTACTAAATCCAATCACACTGATTTAAAAAAGTAGCAAGCTAGTAACAAAGCAATTGTCTTTCGTAAGAAACCGTCGCTTAAATCTAATCATTACCTTGGAATGGAATCAAGGCATTTCTCGGGATTGATAACCTGGCTTACATTTTTGAGACTCGAGTCAACACTGAGCGTTTAATTAACGAACAGGAAACAACGTGGACTCGATTACCATTTAAGTTAGCCATTTTAGTGAACGCTTGGTAAATGTTCATGTTCCAAGTAAAATGTCCCGTTCCAAGTAAATGTTGAGCCAATACGCGGTATACGTTGATCTGTTCAAACAGCCCTTCGTGTGTACATTGTGCAGTAAATATTGAGCAGATTTACAAAACATCTTTTATACGTGTGCGATATGTGAAGATTACATTTTCACAACAAGCTGAATAGAAATATGTTAAAACTTGAGTCGAAATACGGAAAGCAATAGGCCAATATTAGAAATTTGTTGCGGCAATATGCAATGGATTTTCAGCAATTTGAGGAGTGATTGCATGTAAAGTTGAGATTTATATTCAGAGATAAGATCGTAATGAATAAGTAATTTTGCCTCAACTATTTCCTGTTCTCTTGTTGAAAAAAAACTCCTCTTGCTCTACTCATACTACAAACTTTAGAGCTGTTATTTCTATACCCTTCATTATTGATCCAAATCGTAAGAAATTTACTACAATCTCGAGACCCGACAGATGATGCTTGCTTAAAAATTAAGGGTGCTAATGCTGTCAGTCACGTGACTATACTGTCATGGCTAATTTGAATTTACCCAGGTGAAGAAATAAATCTATTTAATCTTAAATAGTAGAATTGAGTGCTCACAAACCGAACCGGCCCGATTGTCTAATGAATAGTCAATGAACAACGTAAGGAACTGAAAACCTGATCAGGTTAGCCTTCGATAAACACACAAAATAAATTTATGTGACGGCCCATTTAAGGAATGGCAGCATACAGGTAAATAATCAGCATTTTAATAATAATTCCTTACCAGGAAGTCAAAGAACGAGGTACAAAACTTAAAACTAATTAATTCAAGGTACGACCCTAGTCAACTAATATTAAAACGGTTTTTTTTCTCTAATTGGTGAGTGCATGAATAGCGAATTTTAACAGTGTGCGCGTGAACAGTGAATTGAATGAACGGTGGAATCATTGAATGATGAAGTCATTGAATAGCAAAGTTAATGGACATTGAAATTGATGGACGGTAAAATTGATGAGCAGTGAAGTCGATGAACAGCGAAGTTAATGAACAGTGAAGTTAATGAAGAGAGAAGTTATATACCAGTGAAGTTGATGAACAGTGAAGTTATAGACCAGTGAAGTTAATGAACAGTGAAGTTAATGAACAGTGAAGTTATTGAACAGTGAAGTTAATGATCAGTGAAGTTAATGAACAGTGAAGTTAATGATCAGTGAAGTTAATGATCAGTGAAGCTAATGATCAGTGAAGTTAATGAACAGTGAAGTTAATGAACAGTGAAGTTAATGAACAGTGAAGTTAATGATCAGTGAAGTTAATGAACAGTGAAGTTAATGATCAGTGAAGTTAATGAACAGTGA
>JACJUY010002947.1:3726-30033 GCA_014220935.1 Platorchestia sp. MABIK | reverse complement strand
ATCAGTGAAGTTAATGATCAGTGAAGTTAATGATCAGTGAAGTTAATGATCAGTGAAGTTAATGAACAGTGAAGTTAATGAACAGTGAAGTTAATGAACAGTGAAGTTAATGATCAGTGAAGTTACTGAACAGTGAAGTTAATGATCAGTGAAGTTAATGAACAGTGAAGTTAATGAACAGTAAAGTTAATGAACAGTGAAGTTAAGGAACAGTGAAGTTAATGAACAGTGAAGTTAATGATCAGTGAAGTTAATGATCAGTGAAGTTAATGAACAGTGAAGTTAATGATCAGTGAAGTTAATGAACAGTAAAGTTAATGAACAATGAAGTTAAGGAACAGCGAACGGAAAATTTCATAGTTTGAGTGAGTGTTGATAATTATAATTATTGAACTTCGAAGTAAAAAAACATCGACGTTGAAGAACATTTATGTTAATGAAGTGCTAATGCGCTTAGACAGTATGAAATGAAAAAAAATGGCCAGGTAAACGATGGTTCAGTAGACGATGTTTTGCAGTGAGGTGTAGAAAATCGTTCAGATATTAGGGGTGCGATTACCGCACTGTTTTGAGAAGGCAATCGATATCAGGGAACACAATGTCGATGAACTTTTACCTCTCAACTAAATGAATTTTTTAGTTTCAAAATTCTCATACGTTGCTGTAAAGTTAAATTCACTTTTGTCGGTAAGATTAAAGCATCTGGTTTGCAAATGTCGAAAAAGTGACAGTGTGGAATGAAGTTTTGGTCTACAAACTCAAAAATAAAATGACGTCGTTAGATAAAAATGAAGCTCCTGATATGTAACCTAGAAAATAAATTTACTTTAGAAGATCAATTTAAGCATCTTGTTTGTGAACAAAATAATGAATCCACTGTGTTAGACCAACTTTGTCAAGGCTATGTTTTATTTGATTTGAAGCCCACGCAGTAGACTGTCACACATGAGGAACGGAATGAACACGACTACAATTCTTGTGTCAGATGGCCAGCATTTAAATTCGTAAGAGCCTAGTCTTTTTGGGGGCATTTGCCCTAATGAGTAAAATATTCTGCACTAAGTCATGAACAAGATACTTGCAATGTTCATTGACTTCCAGAAACTGCTTTAAAAAAGGCTTGTGCTTCCACGTGGTTGGTTGAAATAATTTCTTTTTCCAACGTCGTTTCTTAGAAATTTCTACCCAGATACCACCTAGAAGCATTTAAGCTCATAAATTTTTAGCTACATTCAAGTCACTCTTCAGCTCTCAGCATAATTAAGAAAAGTTGAATCGAAATGCACCGCCTGCAATGTCTAGTAAGCCCTAAATTGCATACTTCCAATGACCAATATGCTGCCAATCCCCAATATTGTGTCGATTGCCAATATTGCACTGAATTTCAAGATGCACTGCAATCGATTGGCCTTGATGAAAGCTCAGTCGCAGGAATTAGTTGAGGCGGGCAGCGAGGTATGAGGCAGCTGTGACTGATCGCTTGCAGCAATAATCGTCGCTTGCAAGAGTGAAAGGCGCGATATCCAATTAATTTTATGAGTTTTTCTATCGCCTGTGTAAGAACAGTGGACGCTTCAATTAAAATCGAGTTTCATTTAAAATGGCTTTGACACATTCAATGTAATCATATAAAAACAAATAAATGTAATTGCTAGAAATATTCAGGAGGAGAACTAACTTTTTCAAATAAGTAAGGCGCTTCAGCTCCATGAGGTCATTTTCGTTGATGCCAAATTCGAGATTCTGGTAATTTGATTGAAAGTCCAAGTAATGTTTGCTAGGTATACGCAACGAAAGCATCAACATACTCATAAATTTACAGTCCCCTACATCCGCTGCCAGCAACATGCTAAACACAACTTTATTTCATTTTGCTCCTGCTTGTACGAGTAAAGCAATTTTTTTTACAAAAACTATCTAAGTGAATTGTCTTGCACCTCGGTGCCTGTTTCCCGAACCTCTTCCCGCGTAAAGTTTCTTGGTGGCCACGCCAGCCTCCTCTGACGTGCTCTGATGGTTCCATGCTCACGCACTTCTAAGATCGTCCTCTTTCTCACCAAAATTCCTCAATTTTGATATTTTAGAAACATGTTTGACCATCAACTCTTCTGCTCTTCAATGCTTAAGTTTATTTACACAAAGTACATGTGTAAAAGTTGGACCAGAAAAACAAATAATTAAGGAAACTTTGTCGATGACATTTTCATTTGTTGAAAAATTGACGAAGAGCAGCATTCAACCATCTGAGTTTGTGTGAAGATGTAAAAACTATCAAACATGTTTCGGTGATACCATAATTTTAGGATGAAAATTCACATTTTTCTTTCATTTGAATTGAACAATGCAGGGGGCTTTGAGGCTCTCATGTGCCAGGTTACCTGCATTGCAACCGTTGCAACCTTGAAATCAGACGCCAAACGGATAATTCTTCTGCATTTACCCCGAAGACCAGATTGATTTTGCGACATCAGTAAGCGTTTTTTTTAGAAAAAATTAGTTATTTCAGAAGTAAGGTTAAAGAATTGAGCTTCTGATATGGACGATGTACATATACAAAGAGTTCTTATGACGAGGCAACTAATGACTTTCCGTTACAATTTGATTTCTATATACAGCAAACAGCTACGTTACTCTATCGTCTGAAATTGAGCTACTTCTTTGAGGTTTTCATTCGTTCACTCCAAGTGGAATGTCCTATTTTTAATCCGTGTTCGAGAGAGGAACGAATAAACCACTCCAAGAAGATGCCTGCGAAAACTTTTCCCTAGAGGAACAACTTAATCACGTCATAGATAATCATTGCACACGCTCACCCAATCATCACTCAAGCTGACATACAATAGCTACATTGTAGCGAAAATAGAATTCAGATTTTTGAGCGTTGCAATTTGTTCTATTTTGAGTTGGTTCAATGGGCATCATATTCTCCGGTAAACATCTATGGCATGAAAATTTTAGTGCACTTGCACGATTGAGGGTTGGGGAGTAACACTTTCATGTCTTCTTGAATGCTCTTGAAATAAATGACAAAGTACGGTTAAATACAACTGAATAAATAGATTCCTCTCATGACAAATATGCGAGTGATAAGTAATCCCACGTGTATTCTCGTTAAAAAACTCAAATAAACGCGCACATATTTGCTAACGAATCGTGTTTTTCGTCATATAAAATACTGAACAGAAGAATACAATATGTTCAAATACTAAAAAAACAATTAACTTTTATAAACGCTTAAAACTGTTCTAACAAACAAAATTCAGGCGGTAGTGCACTATTCTATGAATAACACACAACTACTGCTTCAAAATTAATTCCTATGGAAGCCTCGTATAGTCAAACACACAACCTCAGACGAGAAAAAAATTCTCGTCGCTTGTGATGCTTTCCAAACTTTTCAGTGAATAAGTGAAGAGAAATTCCGCGAATTTTAAATATCAGGGGCTTCAGCATCGTCTGCCAGCAATGCTCACATGAAAATTCGTGATTTTTTTTCTTTGTCTTAAAGGGCTTCTTCTATACAAACTTATCGGCTTAGTACTCCACGAGTAGTTCCGTGTCAATAATGGAGATGTAATTTTGGTAGATATTCAAAATACATGAGTAAAATGTTACAACGCTAGCTCTTTAATGAAAGTCATTTTTAATAAAAGAAATGGAGAAGAAGTCCTTTAAAATCATTTACTACGAACGTTTCGAGCTCTGGCTCATTCTCAACAAAAAGTCTGCAAAGAAAATTATAGACATGTCAGTACACTCAAGATTACAGAATCGCAGAATATAAGCACGAAAAAAAAATGAACAAAAATAATAACAATTTATCGGTTGACTATTTTCAGAGGGTATGCACTCTGCATTTCGTTGAGAGAAGGTTTGAGTTTATGAATAAATTATGACTCTAAAATACGCCATGGGGATGAATGATTAGGAAAATATGTTAGCTGCTTACATTTTTGCACAAAGTATTGAAATAATCAACAAATTTGAAATCATGATAGGGCATTTTTCTAAGCACCTTGAACACATTGTCTAATATCTCATTCTCCACTCGTAAAAGTTGTACTGAACACGCCTTAAATTCTGGTTACCTGCGTAGTCTCCGTGCGCGTGAAAAATTTCCGAAAATATAAATTTCGATCTACCATCAAAAATTTACCAAATCATCAAACATTATTTAATTAATCCATTATTATTTGTACCGTATCCTGTCTACAACGCAGCGGCCTCATCGCTGATTCTCTATTTACTCGCTAAAATCTGCGTAAATTTACCAAATAGACCTGAATTCAGGTGAACCCAACGTTGCTGGCTGACGGTGCGATCGGAGACGAAGCGTTCATTTCCGCGCAATTGAACGGACAGGAGGATGGAAGGTTGCGGTTTTTCGCAGCGATTTCTCCAACACAGGAATTTTCACGGCTTGAAATGATGAACTCTAATGCCTACTCCACCATTAGTATATGTATGTGTACAAATGGAAATAATTGCATAATTCCGTTTTACGAAATTATATTATAAATAGGAAATTTCCAAGTTTCGTTTGAAGAAAACAATTTTTGTACCGAAAATGGTGCGTGTGGGAACAAATTATGAATTTTTTCAAAATTTAATTTTCAGGTTGAACCGCTTATAAATATTCTTATATAAAATGATACTTGAAAATCATTCTATTGTTTTCTATTGTTTGAGCGTTTGAGCGAACAAAATCTCCTTCAATCTTTAAACGTCTTTTACAAATTTATTTTAAAAACAATTAGTTATTTTTAATCAAAACTGTTGTTTACACCACAAAGTGTGAACAACGGGGTATTCATGAGGTTTGTTCCTAAAAATTTTAAGTTCTGAAAAATGAATCGAATTTTTTTCATTCGTTTTTTTTTCATATTAACCTCCTTGAAACATTTCAGACCAAAAGCTGGCAACTAACTTTCATATTAACCCCGTTTTTATCATTCGAGCAGGCAACGTCTCACAGTCAAATTTTATTCAGCGAAAAGACGTGGAACGAGAACTAACTGACACAATTTTGAAATCTTCCTTTTCGAAAATTGTCGAGGTTTCGAGGACAAAGTGGTGCTGATGAGTTTATAAATTAAGATTACAAATATTTTGCGTCAGAGCATTTGCTAAATTAACTCGTCATTATAATTTTAACAATAAAAACTAACGAGAAACCCTAACAAAATAATAATAAGGTTGACCTGGTTTAGGGATGGAATTTTAGTAGTCTGTCTGCTTCCTACAGCTGCAAGTGGTCAAATTTTGAGCGGGTAAAACCATTGAATATCGCCAGGAGAAATGCCTGAAGGAAGATTGATTTCGTTCGTACGGGAAGGGTATGATACACACTTTGCTAATCGACGACCTTATACTAAAAGTATAATATTTCAGGGAGTTAGCCTATGTCACGTCCTCCAGTTCAGTTACTCCAAGTCATATTCCAAATCAGTTACTACAGCCCAAGTCCTGCAGTTAGTAGTAGCTCCAGGTCACGTCCTGCAGCCAGCAGCAGCTCCAGGTCACGTCCTGCTGTCAGTGATAGCTCCAACCCACGTCCTGCAGCCAGCAGCAGCTCCAGGTCACGTCCTGCTGTCAGTGGTAGCTCCAACCCACGTCCTGCAGCCAGCAGCAGCTCCAGGGCACGTCCTGCAGCCAGCAGCAGCTCCAGGTCACGTCCTGCAGCCAGCAGCAGCTCCAGGTCACGTCTTGCAGCCAGCAGCAGCTCCAGGTCACGTCCTACAGCCAGCAGCAGCTCCAGATCTCGTCCTGCAGCCAGCAGCAGCTCCAGGTCACGTTCTGCAGCCAGCAGCAGCTCCAGGTCACGTCCTGCAGTCAGTAGTAGCTCCAGGTCACGTCCTGCAGCCAGCAGCAGCTCCAGGTCACGTCCTGCAGTCAGTAGTAGCTCCAGGTCACGTCCTGCAGTCAGTAGTAGCTCCAGGTCACGTCCTGCAGCCAGCAGCAGCTCCAGGTCACGTCCCACAGCAGAACACAGCCCCTCTGCCGCCTGTGTAGGTGAGACGAAATTAAAACTCCGGCCGCTCGGGTGCCGCGCAGGCACAAAGCCTTGCCTCAAAGCGTTAACTCAGGACTCGGAATACCGGCCTCAGCTTCGTGTTCCGACGAATCCTCGTTCCGCAGAGCCGTCATTTGATAATTAAATCCTCGTTGTAACTTATTTCAGTGAGAAACATACAAAGCGCAATGACCAATGAGAAAAATAAAAATGACCCCGAGAAAAATAAAAATGCCAATGAAAATGCAAAGAATTTTAGTGAAACATCGGGTCTCGCGTAAATTAAAGAGCCTCGCCAACTTCCTGGGTGGAATCCATAAAAAAGTTTATTTTCAAGCCGGTCGACGAAAAGCGTTCGAGCTGCTCGCTGCAAAAAACAAATTACACGATTGTAATCAAGCTGTGTTTGCAGTGCGCGAATGTAAATAAAAAATTTCGAAACAATCAAAGTTTCATTTTTCATTTGCGTTTACCTGAATTTAGACCAAAATTCATTTGGTCTGCGGACTGAAAAGGAATGTAAGATATTAATTACAGGTGGTCTTGCTGAAATGTAAAGATACGTTCAATACTTGAATTTCTCACATTACGGTTCTCTCAATGTCTCCACAGAAAATGTACAGGTAACAACTTCAGTTTTAACTGTGATTGAAACCACTGCAGTTATTCGCTCATTTACTTCCAAGAGCTTATATCAATTTCTACACTAGACATTTCGCATAGCTAAGTGAGTACGCTCTCAGTGAAGTTCTTGAGTGTTTTATGAAATATTTCGTGAGTTCATAGTTCCCTTGGTTCAGCAATTCTCTATGATATTCCTACGACAGTATTCATGAGGTTTGTACCTAAAAATTTCAAGTTCTGAAAAGTTAATCGAATTTACTGAAAATATATCAAGTTAACCAGCAGAGTTTACTATAAGCATTTCTGATCCAAATATATCCTTGTGACGTATTTATCATGTAAATCTTGACGCATCTTCCTACTTTAGCATTTGTATTATGAAGAAAACCTCTGATATAAAAGTTTGCTGGTATTAATAAACAATTTTAATTAAATTGAACCCAAGCTTAGAACGTGTTTAATTTTTTGTGAGAAGTATGAATATCAGCAACTAAACAGTATGAAATTATTAATATGTGACAGATGAAATTTTAAAAACCAATAATGAATAGGAATCCTCGAACTATAGATTTGCCGCGTCTTAATGCAAATCCGCACATTAGCAGCCAATCTTGTGCCCTGGAATATGCCACATATTCAGAATCTCACAAATTTAGATGACGGGCAGCAAGATGGCCGCCTATATTGCAATCATTTACTTGATAGGATCAATACGATAAAACTAGTTTTATGAATTGAGCTCTAAAAATTGTACTCAATACTTCTCAAGTTGGTTTTGCGTTTATATGTTTATACGCAATGATAAGCTCATAATTTTTTTCGCTAGTTTCTCATTCCATAAGTGTATGAAATTTTGGTGTAATAATAGAGAGTACAGTCCAGTCCATATTTCAGGCTGGCTAGTAGGCGCAGAAGAGAGGAAGTTGTGTCCCTGTCAAGACGGCAGGTGCCGTTGGTTCTTCACTTATCTCCCACGTTGTTCACTGACTTGTTTTTTGTCCGGGAAGTTCAACCTTCTGACAGCTCTTTGTTTTTGCACGCCGCTGTTCCTTACCCTTTTAGCACTTTGACCGCAACGTGCGCCACCGGTGGTGACGGAGGAGATTTTCATAATGCTGATGCTGCTGACCAAACAGTCATAAGCTCAATTTTCATTAGTACTTAATTAAATCTAAATGAGGGCACAATCCAGTTAATGATTGCTATTTTCAAAATTGCTTATTACAATTGAATGTAAATTTGAGCTGAATATTGAACTTCAGTTTCACCAGTTGCAGTAAAAGTGTTAAGCTGCAACCTGAAGAAATGAAAAAAAGAGGGGCGGGTGCTTCTTTAGCGTGAGGTCTACCGCACTAAAGCATGTTATCTACCTCTAACTAGTACTTTAGCGTGAGGTCTATTACACTATAGCATGAGATCTACCTCTACCTAGTACTATAGCGTGAGGTCTACCACACTATAGCATGAGGTCTGCCTCTAGCTAGTACTATAGCGTGAGATTAGGTTACTAATTGATATCACTTATTTCCACACATTTAATTAAGCGATGAACACACAATTTCTACTTCTAAAACTACACCTGGGAAGGCGATATATGGCGGTAGATCTCAAGCTAAACATAGTAGCATCGATTGGCGGTTCCCACTGGCAGGGCTTCCAGGGTCCCCGTCGGTCCTCAGCATTTCTCCTGCAGCTGCGACGCTCTGAGTTGAGACGAGAGGTGCCGCACAGCCAGTCAAATGCGTCCCTTGCCTCCGTTATCACAAAATAGACGACCCTATAGGACTGATTAACAAAACATGCCTAATTCGCGTGGTTTTTAGCCTTAGTTTTAGGTGTTAATTGCGTTCTTTATTTTTGTTTCCGTTCTGTTTTCTGTTTGTAGGGGCTTCCATGGAAACCTCGCGACGAAATGGAGAGCTGAAATTTTCAAGACTGCTGAAAGTATCTATAGTGAAGAAAGTAATTCAGTGAAGCAATTCCTTGGCCCGCCGTATAGCGGTGGCAGGAAATGAACGAAGGAAATTTTGGCACAACGGATACCGGAAATAGAAGATAAGGAAAATAATAATGAGTTCTGTCAATTTATGTCGCTTTCAATCATTTTATCATAGCATTGTATTTGTGGTATCTATGCATTATTCTCACTACTTAGATTTATTGATTGACACAGATAGAAAGAATTCTATTGTAGCTGTTTTCGTACCCTGTCATGAAAGATTTTATTGTAATAAGAGAAGCAACCACGTAAAAATTTAGGCATCACTTTCTACACTATAGATCCAAATTTATGCTTTGCATTTTGACAGCACCGATAATACATGAGCGCCAAAAAATCATGTAAAAGATCACACGGTTAGACATATACCCAAAACCATATCTATATTTTGTCAACTGAAAATCTTCCCTTCAGTGAAACAGGAAAATACACTTTTCAATTTCAGGTTGCCTGACCTCAGTGATGAACTAAACAGGGCTGCGGACACTTGTGAGAGTTCGTCGTGAATACACCAACTGCACCACAGATGTGCGGCGCGTGTCCCTCCATGCAAGCCTCTAGAGCATAAACTGAGTGCGGACGGAAGGACCTGGGCCACAAACTTGATGATGACTTGACGAAGTGACTTGATGTTGCAGCGTCACAGAAATTAGTGAAAACACCTCGAATAGTGCTCAAAATGGGTGTTAAATTTAGAAAAATTCAAATTATAATATGAATTTTATGCAGGAGTTTGCATGTTATCGTGTTCTTTTTTTCAGGAATTAACCAATTAGGGGAAAATAATGTTGCAGGGTACACGAGTAAAAATACTTAACTTGCTCGGAAGAAATGAGCATTGAATATTAGTGAGTGAGAATATTTTCAGTGTAAGAGTTTTCATTCAAGTAGTATTACCAGCACACATAAAACTGCTTCTGAATTAGTCTGTTTGATTATTTATTCAATATAGTTAAGTTTGTGTGATGAACTAAATAAATTTTACTGAACAAACTAATTTGCGCCTTATTAGTGGTTCAAGACTGCTCACTCTGAAGTTATAACGTTAACACATGGAGCTCCTATTGTTAGCGTTGCATCGTTCTTCCTCTGGAAAAGTTTTGAAACGTTTTTGCTTTTGAATTTACCACTCGTAAATAGATGATTGGAAGCAATAATTTACCCCAGTATTCTAACATTTTAACCGCTCAAATTCTGTGCGTCTCCAATTAATGCTCGTGGTTCGCCGAATCAGCGAATTCTCAATGCATTTCAGCTACCGAGTAAAACAATAATGGAATAGATTGGCTTGTAACAAATGAGAACAACGCAGAATGTTAACTAAGAAACATTCTGAACAGGATTATGACCAAGTTTCTAACAGATGTACGTTACTCTATAGTTGGGCTACAAGTTCTAAGAAGCAGAGGAAAGACCACGTGATAATTTCAAACTATGCGTTGAATGAGATCCAGTTCCGAAGAATCATACGGAATACGAAATTGATACAAATTTGTCAGTCATGGAAAGTAGAGTTCGCATACAAACAACATCATACAAAATTTCATCCAGCCATGAAATTAACAAGATTCAGTTGAGAAGAATCACACGTTATATAAGATTGAAACCAATATGTCAGTCATAGAAATTAGAGTTCGTATATTAGGGTGCATTGAATGCGAAAACTTAGTGATATATATCATGATAAACGTACCACTTGTGGTTGCAAAAATTTCGAACAAAATCCAAAGAATATATTCTCGATTTGATTGTCATTATTCCTATTCGTGCCCATGAAAATGCAGAGACATTTTTCCCCTCTTAACGCCTTCTGTTCAAACCGAAGGAGCCTGTAGCCATAAAATTTAGATGGGAAGACCTAAAGGTGCGAATGGTATTCACACACGCTTCTCGCCCTGTTTTAAAAAGACCGAGCTCGCTCAATTGCGCAGGCTGTGCACACACACCCATACAAAATTCAGCCCCGCTTCACGAGCAGCGAACAAACTTTCGGGAAATTTACGTGTCTCAGCCGTCACGCGTTCGAAATGTTAGCTTTACTTCGCTCCCAAAGGAAATTAATTGTTGTGAATACCTGGACCAGTTCATGTAACATGCAAACATATTATTACATACTAGTCCACCCCCCTTTATTTGAAATAAGAAAAAAAGCAAAATGAAAGAAAGGTAAATGAAAAAAAAAATTGAATCTCCCGTGCGTTGATGAGGCCCATCAAAATATTGGGACTGAACACGGCCCGTCAAAATATTGGGACTGGAGCTTGTATCACAGATACGCTCATCACACACTGCAGGCTGGCTTCGGACAGACAGACGGACGCGGCTCTTATTATAGTATAGATTTCGTGGAGGTATGCAAATGCAACCATCTCTGTTACGGCTGGACGAGACATGCATCACAATATGCCGTCTTGGTTAAGAATTATTAATTCTTCAGTTAATTATATTGATATACAGTCAGTTGGCACATGATAGATTTATTTGTTTTAGTGAAGGATTTTGTCAAAAAAACTAACAGGTAGTCTCTGAACCAATTTTGGTTATCAATATAGGTCGAATGCCTGAAATGACGCAGTAGTGATGAAAGGAAAGCATTTTAGCATTTATACGATGCAGAGGAGAAAGTCTCGTAAAATATTCAACGCGTTTGGATTTTCTCTACAAAACAAAATAGAGCACAAAGCAACAGAAAAAACTTCAGGTGTTAGAACGAAAATTTTTTAAAGTGTACCAATACTGTTGCGCTTAAAACCAGCTCAGCTGTGCTCAGTGATGTTTTCTTTGCAAATACTTTTAAAGCTTGAAAATTATTTTTTTACTGAAATTCTGTTTAAATCAGGCTCAGTCGAAACAAATCCTTTGTGTGTTAGGTTGAAAAATACAAATGGACACCAAGTCTTTTAGAAGAAATAGCTGATTTTGTATGAGATCAAAGTAAGTGAGCGCACATTTTAGGAATAATATTTCAATTTATTCAGAAGAAGAAGAATATGTTCGTTTAATCTGCTTCGCTTGTTGTATGATGTTTGTTATGTATTTACTTGTCATAAATAGATAGTACTACACTTCATCGCAATAACTGCAAGAAGATGGAAAAAATTCGTAATCATTTTGGTGCTACCTGAATGAAAGTGAAAAAGAAAAACTGTGGAAAATGTTAATTAGCAAACACGACTGGGAAATAATTCGAAAGAATGTGCACGTGTTCGACATCTTGACAGGTGTAAACATGGCCCTGATATGAGCAGCATGTTGGGTTGCCACCCTGTCGACACATCGCTTATGCACTTTCGCCAGATCGAAGGTATTGGTTTGTTGCAGTTGTGGGGCTGCAAAACGACGCCTAATAACTACATCGCATGTCAGTCATCGCATGTCATCGCATGTCAGTCTGATGAGTCTCAGAAAGCAAATGATTTGTGACTTCATCTTTTCGGATGCAGTAGATTTCAAAAGAAGTCACACTATAAATTTTCAATGGACATTTGAAATTCCTTGTTCTTAAAAATGTTATGGCGCACATTGCATAAGAAAAATGTCTTCCAATTCTTCACAGTTTGGTCTGTGAAGAATTAAACTGTGAGCTTTTTGCAAATTATTATACCATGAAGTCCATAGTAATTACCTAAAAATCTTTGGTTGAGCCCCCGTTTGAATTTTGATACATAACAGATGAGCTTTAACAATAATAATTTATTATATTGCATGCGCAGAGTTATTCTCCCTATGCAACTGACATGTACCAATGTTCAATAGGAGCCACTGGTGTGGCGGTTTAAAGAAAAAAATCCCACTGTTGTGCAGAGAAACGTTGTTACGATATATTTATGCAGTGAAGCTGTGTAGATATACTGATGCAGTGAAGCTGTGTAGATCTCCTGATGCAGTGAAGCTGTGTAGATCTCCTGATGCAGTGAAGCTGTGTAGATCTCCTGATGCAGTGAAGCTGTGTAGATCTCCTGATGCAGTGAAGCTGTGTAGATCTCCTGATGCAGTGAAGCTGTGCAAATATTTTAATGTAGTGAAGCTGCATAGATTTCTTGATGCAGTGAAGCTATGTAGATATTTTAATGTAGTGAAGCTGTGTAGATTTCCTGATTATGTGAAGCTGTGAAAAAATAATACTGACGCAGTGCTTCACAAAATAAGTAAAAATGTCTCGATTATTCATGTCTAAAATCATTGAATATATATGAATAATAACTAAATTCAGTTAGATTCTATTGATAAATGTCTGAAGTATGATTAGAATTTAGGTCGGGTCATACTGCAGCAGGTGTTTGAATAATAATAACACTTATTTCTAGTAGATGTTGAGCAATAAATTCAGATTTAATACATTTGTTCAAACGCAAAGACAATCTCGTACGGAGATTTGCTGACTTTCTTGTTCGTGACAGAGAATGAGTACGTCAAATTTAATGGCATGAACACAGACCAATCTCTTTCACAGTGAAAATTCCAAATTAAACTCACTCTGAGCGAAAAAAATAATTTATCGCCCTCTCATTTCAACGAAACATCCACCTGCTAACAACGGTTCTAGCTTTAGTTGTGACGTTCAGTGAGCGATTCAAATTTGAAGCTAGAAATTCTGAACGCAGCACTATAAAATACTTTCGGCCTGAGCTACAGTTTCTGGTTTGCTGTTGCAATTTTTCATATCATCATCAGTTTATAAGAATTTAAGTGCAAATTAACTTGTGAAAAGACCAATGAGGCGCTTATGTAACAATTAAACGCACACTTCGTAGAAAATGCCTCACGACTTGTAAAATGTTTGAAGGCTATTTGAAAAACTATCATCCGGAATGAACACAAGCAAAACGTTTGATTTTTCACGGAAAAAGTTCAAAACCTGCTCTAACTTCTAAAATTTTCAAGCAAAAGGGTGTATAGTTTCTTTACTTATTATTCATTCATACACCCAAAAAATTCCTACTCTGATCATACAAATGTCAATCTACCAAAGTCAAAATGCGCCCAAATATTCGCTCAACAACAGCCTGAAATGCTCTTGCAAATGTTATCAGAGAGCTAAGCTTTAAGCCTAATGTTATGCACTCATGCAGCCCATTTATAATAGCTCCTCTAGCCAAAATCTTGCCCTTTGCCAATTTAGCAATTAAAAATCGAGGCAAAATCCGAGCCAGCGGAGGAAGTTGATAATCAGGCTCGTGTTTGACTACACGGCGCAGGAAAAGTTTTAACTGGCGGATCTCAGTTGCTAATTACTTGCGCTGAAATTCTAACTGTTGCTCAATTTTTGTTGAAATCTATTTTGTATTTAAGCTCATAGTTTTAATGACACAGCGCGCCGTTTAATGACTTTCACCCCCCATTAATTCTGTTGATTATTGTTTACGGTTTGATGCCTTGCTCTAACAATTTTCTCATTTCAAATCTCGGAAATAAAGACATTTATTGATGAATTAAAAATTCTTGATTGCTTCTGTACCAAAATTCCCTTTGCATAACAGCGTGAGAGCGTTTTAATGAACGTATCGGATTGATAAAGTAATAAACAGAATATTTGAGATTTCTTTTTCCGGGCAAATATTATAAACGTATCATATTGATGTAAGCAATGAAGAGAAAATTCAAGATTTTTTTTCGGGAAAATCTGATGAACGCACATCGGATTGATATGATCAATAAAGAAAAAATTCAAGATTTCGTGTTCCGGGAAAGTCTGAAGAGCGATAAGAAGCAATGAATTTCTGCGAGGAGTCAATTCATTGCGAGCTCTATGATCGTGTTTTTGCGATCCCATTCTCGAGCTTTCCTGAGGAAACCCGTTAAGTTTCCTGTCGAATAAATAAGTAAGTTTGTGAGTGCGTCCCGGCGACTGTTACGACGCGGCGAACAAAGCATCGACACCGGCCAACAAAAGCGAATGTGCGAACACAAGAAGCGGGATCCCACTTCATGTGTCCGGTCCCGGCCGGTCCCGTCTCGTTCCTGTCCGGGTAAATCCCTGATCAAGTCTTTATTTAAGAAGTGAGGGCACGCTTTGCAAGTCAATTCTCAGCCACGAGCCTTCTGGAACTGAGTCACCCTGTGCATTAGCGGTAATTTTTTCGAGTGAAATTGAAAGGGAGAAGTTCTCGTTTGTAATTTTATTTAGGTAAGACTGGAATGATTCGTCTCTATACTGTCATTAGGGCCCTGTGCGATGCGTTAATATCTAATTTTTACATCCTGGAAAATTTTAACGATCCTGTTGTAGGATTTTAGACCAATCTTTCACTCACGTTTAATTAGTTTTGAGTTCAACACCATATTCACAAACACTCACTAGGCCATTTATGAGTATTTTTGACTTACAGGGTCTATCTTGACGAAAATCTATGTCAAGAGTCTTAATTTTCTTCTATATGACTAGGTATTTTTAAGTTCATTTTACCAGGCACACCCTCATCGGAATGCAGTACTGAAGCTCCAAGCTCCTAGTGGTTTCTTTGTTGTTAGCTTTGAAAGCCTGTCTTTTATACTATTTGAATTAAATAAGTTAATTCTAGTTTCAGTTGATAAACGAATAATGAGGAAGTACACTGAATTTATTATCTTTTTCTCTTGGAAACTTCGAATGTTTTATACAATAGTAAAATTCTTGAACATTAGAATCATCATTAGAAAAAATCTTCTTCATTTATAAACTATGAATTAGTCTGTGAATTTGGTGACATTAATTCGTCGCTCAATGAGAGGAAAAACTGATGCTGCTAAACAACTTTCAAAAGTTCCCGACAAACTCTATTCCAATTGAATTTGCCATTCGCCAAAATATCTCCAAAATATCTATTCGTATACATAAATATTTAGTGCAGATCACGTCGCAAACATCACCCGCGTCAATCCCAAAGGTTCATCCAAGATTCTTTGCCGAAATTATTTTATTTTGTGCGTCGCGTAAACCTCCCGTGTACAATCAGCGCAGGACTCTGATCACGTCGTCCCTAAAGCCTAGATGGGCTCTTCGTGAAATTGTTGAAGCTCAAAGGCTGACTTTAGCGGCTTGCTGCATTTGACAGGAAACTGCGTATTGCTCCACGTCCACATGATGTTTCTTTGGATATAGCAGGGTTCTGTAAAATGAAGGTTGTTTACACTGTCAAAGTGCAGTGGACGAGAATATGATGCTTCTTTTTATTTGTGTGTCAAGATTGTAAATTTGAGATAGTTCGTAGTGCTGTGGTAATTACTCATTGTGATAAGGTCAGTCTTTAGTCCATCCACTGCCAAAGTGTCGTGGACGAGAACATGATGCTTACTTTTAGGTGTATCAAGGTTGTAAATTCGAGATGGTTCGTAATGCTGTGGTAATTACTCATTGTGACAAAATCAGTCTTTGGGCTCCGAAATGCAGGGGACGAGAAAATGATGTTTAGGTGTATATCAAGGTTCTCAACTTAAAAGATAGTTCACAGTGTTGCAATACATTGAACAAGCACAAGTGGTTTCTTTAGATATTTATCAAGGTGCGAAAAGAAAGATATGCTCTCAGGGAGGCAATACATTACCAAGTACGTGATGCTTTTTTAGATGCAACTTGGTTCTATCCGCAATGTAGTTCGCATTGTCGCAGTATACTGAGTGAGAACAATAATATTATTTAGCAGCACTTACTTCGAGATTTACGAGTAACGTTGGGGTGCCGATGCATTTAAATTTGACTTATGTTTTTGACCAGGCAAGTAGCGTATTAACCTCAACATATGTAATATATGAAGCTAGATTGATATCACGCTGCATAAACCGCAATGGTGAGCTGTTTATTTACGTTACTTTATTGATCTTTATGCTCTCTTGAAATGCTACTATAAGAAATTAGGAGCAAGAGCAATTAAGTTGTGCGCAAAATGCGTCTCATTTCAAATCTTCACGTTGTTTGCTAGGATACTACTTCTTATTCAAACAGGAAGTTATACTTTGCAAAAAATTACAAATGTTCAAAATATTATAAAATATATATGAGTTTTGTGCTCTAAGATCCTTTATATTTACAGTGAAACCTTGATTTGAGGTTTTGTCATTCTCCGATAAGTTTCATCAGACAGCTACGAATTGTCTGAAAATGTCTTGTAATCAGTATTTTAACAGTATACTGAAATTATTCCACAAGTCTGATAAAATTATTAGCCATTTTATTATTCACTGTAAATGAATTTTTTTTTAGAGACACCGCAGTCTTTTCAGCTGCACCACCACAAATTGTTTATTTTTTAATTTCATTTCTGTCAGGAACATTGAAATCTAAAATTAAGCTTTTACAATAAAATAACAGCCAGAAAACTCACCTGAAACAATAGGAAGAAAAAGCAACATTGAGCGGCATCCTCGCGGAGAATTTTTTTTTCTCTCCAAAAAAATATTAACCGACCACAATAAACGAATACTTTTTAGTAGTGAATTCTGCTACAGCATCTCTATCAAATGAATCAGTTGTTCAGTGGAGGCCTTTAGATAAAATCAAACTAAAGTCATTGGTGCAATGAAATTCTATCCTATTTAATTCAAAATTAAAATTTGATTTAAAACTTATCATTTCCTGAGTGAAAAGTAGACTCTAAATTTATGAAGCAATATTTTCAACAAGTTTCTTTAGAATATTTAAAAAAAATAAAATTAGAACTCTGAATCCGAAGCATCGCTAAAGAAATCATTCTTCTGGATTTGAGTCAAAATTTAAAAGCGAATGACAGTCGATGCTCTAAGTCAGTATTTTTATCGGTTCAATAAATAAAACCGTGCATGCATTTACTCATACATAAATTTCACAACTGCTGCAAAAAATTTCCAAGAAATCTTCAACAAATGTATTCGGACCAATTATTTCTAGTCACAGTGAAATCTGAGGGCTCGTGTAAATCAAATAAAAATTTCCTACGACACACGTCAGACTTTTTTACTTCCTGGTGCGTTCCCCTTATTTGCTTCCTCTGATATAGGACTGCATTATTTCTCAAGGAAATTCGAAAAGATTCCAATCCACAGGACTCGGGGAGTCCATTGAGGTAATAGTGTAGGTACGATGGTGAGCTCTGAGTGTTAAGCAATACGTGAGGTATTTCTAGGAAACCCAATCTCCTACGGTAAAACACAAGAGTTATCTAGTTTTTAAAAGTATTCTGTTGTCGTCACCTTAAAATAATTTTTCTCCTTGCTAATGAAAAGCTTGAAAGTTGAATGCAACCACGATAAGAGCAAGGTTCACTGGTGCATGAACATTTCAAAAATCAACGCGCTGCTTTTACTCCAGCTCCGGTGCGTCACAAGACTTTTTTAAGCCTAGGATCTGCATGTGTAATTCCCACGCAAAATGAAAACGAATGATTCCCTGTGCATTGAAATTGACAAGTCCACACAGCGTACTGAAAACGAATAGAAAAATAACTTCGGTAGTTTTTCATGCAAGTTTTTGGAAATCACAGAGCAACTTTCGACCATCAGAGACGTATGCATTTACCCGCCTTTGTGTAGGTCGTAAATACGAACAATAAGAGAGTAAAAAGTTCGTAATTGATGTTGTTAGTGTCACTTAGACGCTGGATAGAGCATGTAACACTGACGGAGCCTGCCCAAATGAGGGAAAGTTAACAATAGGATTATTGGCGGTTATCACTAATGACAAAAACTGCAACTGGAAGTGAATCTAGGAAACGTTTTGTAGGTTTACCAGTAAATTTTCGGTTCTGTTGTAGATTTTCATCCAGACTCGCTTACGATTACACATTGCCTTCCTGACGCACAAAATGTTATGTGAAAACTTTCGCGAGTGGCTTGGTAATCTGCCACGTAATGATTCAGTATAACGGCATCTAAACTGACTTATGAAAGTATGCGACGGGGCCACGTGGATTTTTACCAATTTCTTCCATAATGAACGTCAATATAGAAGTTGCGCTCTATCGCCTTCTATTGACACACGCCACAGTCAGTTCTTTTGTTCATAAAGGGTTGATTTATGACAGATAAAAACTAGCCTCCCTGTCTCTCCCAGTGTTTTGGTGAGCGCTACTGGTGCAGTTGTTTCTTTTTTTTCCCGGCAAATAAGGAGTATCGAAACAATCAACCATTTTTAATGAATAGCTTTAGTGTCACATGTGTTCGAGACAAAATAGAACAGCACATTTGAACAATAATGTCCTTCTGCGTCCTTCCATAGTTTCAGTTGAAATGCTGTACCTCCCAATTTGCATGTAGATACTCGTAATATTGTTAACATTTCGCACTTGTTAGATAAAAGAATGAATTTGAAATTTTGCGTTATAACAGATAGAAAGATTTTGTGTGGGCCACCAAACCTGAACTTTGGTAATACATTGCAGTAAATCTGCAATAATAAATTTAATTCAACGTATCAGTTGCATTGAATTGAAATGAATCATTCGTTTTTATTTTGCGTGTGAATTACACATGCAGATCTTAGCTTAAAAAAAGTCTTGTGACGCACCGAAGCTGGAGTGAAAGCAGCGCGTTGATGTTTGAAATGTTCATGCACCAGTGAACCTTGCTCTTATCGTGGTTGCATTCAACTCTCAAGCTTTTCATTAGCAAGGAGCAATTGCTCTTCTTTCTAATTACAAAAACAGAACTAAATAAAGGAATGCTTATTCTTTACATTTTATTATTTAAATTTCAAGTTAGAGTTAGGGATTTTCTTTGTTCATTCCGTATGAGCATCCACGAATATTGTCTCCACTGATGTTAGATATAGCATTATGTATTTACAATACCAGCATTTTCAAGGAATAAGAGCTAAAGATATACATTGGGATTGAGCTGCGGTACGATGTTATGAATACATGTTATTTTTAATGTTAAAAATCAGTGAATACCTTTTTTGTGGACACCTCGTGCATGAATCCTTCACCGCTGATATTTACTGAGCCTGCAATCAAGTGTGTACTTCTACAAAAACATAAGAATTAGCTCAAATGAATAAAAAATGAACAAATTTTGCAAGTGGACCGGTTAGGTATGTTTCTATTTTTTTATGGCTCAGAAATCTAATTTATGATGCTCCATCTTGACAAAACTCACAGTTGATTTTTTTAATCTTTGGGACACTGCGAGACCATATAATTGGCGCACCCAGGTGAAATGGTGATATGAAATTCAAACAATCTTGCATAAGTTTCCTCATAATCAATTTTAAGAAAATAATTTGGTAACAATAATTGTGTTCAGAGTCACTGGAAGTTAGCACCCCACCTCCTCCCTCCGAGATAACAAGCATGAATAACGTCGCTAGAAAACTCTTTAAAACATACCTCTGTATTTGACAAAAGAGAAGTTATAGGTTTGCCCCGGGCTGGAAAATTCGCGCGAGAAGTGTCTCAAATGATGGACATAAGACTGAGACAAAAGCAATTCTTTAGTGGGTGAAAATAGTGAAGAGTAGTTGTTCAGGGGTAATTGTAGTTGAACTAAAATTATGAATGCTCGAAACAAGCGTTTTTTGAAACGATTGATCGAAGCAAACCGGCAGGAAAGAGTTCAGCTATAGACTTATATGTTTGACAAAGCTCTACAGAAAAAATTCTGCTCGATGCACGGAGAGCTGAAGGAAATTTGTTTAAGAGTTACATCGCCACCAATAAACCGTTGGTCAACAGATTTAATCGAACGAAACGGCTCCAAAATACGAAAAATACTGGACTGCAGAAAGATAGAATCCTGTTCTATGGTCAGATGAAAATCAAGGTTCATCTTGTTCCAGAAAAAAAAATTACACAAATCGGAAGCATAGAAGTAATGTTTCTCTCATTAATGAGATGGCAGAAGTGGAGTGAGACGAGAAGCCCATGAAGCTTTGGATGCTTACTCAAATGGAATGGCCTCCACAGTCCCCTGATTTAAAGTCCCGTCGGAAAATAATTTGTGGGGCCAACTGGAGCTTTGCGCCTCAATACTTCTTCATTGGAAGATCATTCTGAACTTCTGCTCGTACTTTCGACTATCATTCGTTTAGATGGCTTATAAAATCCTGAAAAATCTATGCCCTATGAAATGAAAGCTTTCATCAGTGTAGAAAGTGGTTCACTAAACTGCCAAGCAGGATTGTTTTCATTGCACATTTCTTCACGGTGAGACAAGCTTATTCGCCGGGTGGTGCATTTCGGCGGCTAAGAAGCAGCGATTTTAATTACAAACTAACACTTTCATGCTTTGTCCTCTGATAAAACTAGCAGCGACTTGAATCACAATGGAGCATTTTTATGTATTGTTCTCTGACAATAAAGTAGCGATTTCAATTACAAACAAGCATTTTTATGTTTGATTCTCTCATAAATATCGACGTGGACCTCCAAAAATTTTGATCTTAAGTTCGATGCCTTATAAGATATAAATGTGTTGTTCAGCATAAAAAACAGCAAATAAAATCTGCTCGTTTTATAATTTATAAAATAGCGTAGTTTAAAGTCACTAATTTATTAGTATATAAATTATACATCAGCATTTTCATTTTCTTAATATAAGTTTCGTTCAAAGGAAAATTTTTTCTGTGAAGCAAATTTAGAATAAAAGAAATGAAGAAGATGTACTTTAAAAGCATTTACTCTGAACGTTTAATTTTATTTAGATATCTTTCGTGAAATTTAATTTTTTATTTCAGTTTTTCTTCGCATCAACTAGTTTGAGATGAATAGCACGTGATGAATTTCTATCTTAGTCTAAATTTTTACTTTGCTATGAAGGGCATCAGGCCGTGTTTCCCATATCAACTCATATCATTTTCATTTTATTTCTCAAACGTAATTCTTTTAGATTCTGATAATTTGGCTTCATTTTATTTGGTTTTTACAAATTACAAGACAAAATTGTTTCGGTTGTCTAACGAATACAAAATATATGAAATAAATGATATATATTGATTTCTGGAAAATCTCACTTTTAGGATAAAAAGGAGAACCAACGTGGCTAAGAATATCATGATAAAAAACAAACGTTTCGGATTATAAAAAATCCTTCTTCAGTGTTCTGAAATACAATGAATTGAAGTTTTAAACATTGTAATTATAAATCTTCCAAATAAACCGGATGTAAGATAATGCGTTTGAAAACACATGATAAAACACAAAACTACACAAAATGTTAACAAACAATGGAAAGTTTCACCACCGTATCACATTCATTTATTGACGGACGGTATTTTAAAATATGTATCGACTCTAAAATGCGGAGATCGGATAAATTTGATGTTGAATCCAAAATTTAAAAATTTGTATTTTAAAAATGTGGTCTTTCTTCACACACTATTCTCTTATGGACTAGTTTGATGGTTTGGTCAGGTGACAGCCAGTGCCAAAGGAGACTCCTTTGTGTTGTGCACACCTCACAAACAATTGGAGCCCAGTGCTACCAATGTAAGAGCGCTCGCAGCGGTCACACGTATGTTGATATATCACTGAGGTGCGCAACATCACATCTGGGATATCCCTTCGCTTTAAATATGATCCAACTCTGCCTTCGTGACTCCAACTCTGCCTTTGCGACTCCAACTCTGCTTTCGTGACTCCAACTCTGCCTTCGTGACTCCAACTCTGCCTTCGTGACTCCAACTCTGCCTTCGTGACTCCAACTCTGCCTTTGCGACTCCAACTCTGCCTTCGTGACTCCAACTCTGCCTTTGCGACTCCAATTCTGCCTTCGCTACTCTAACTCTGCCTCCGCTACTCCAATTCTGCCTTCGCGACTCCAAATCTGCCGTAACCTCAATTCGTCGACTTCGGCTTCTCTGGCACGGTTACACTGCAATTCTTGAAAAAACTTCAGGTTCAGAAAAATTCTAAGCTTTCAAATTCAAAGTTGGTGAATTTGACCCTTACTTGCAAGGCACTTAAAAGAAAAAGGTATTTCGTTCTACGGTGATATTTCAACCAAATAGCAGAATAAAAGCCTGATTTTAGAGACAAATCTGAAGATGAATCCAGAGCTAGCCAGAAAACCACTTAAAGTAAATGTTATGAATCATCTTGCCCTCGAGTTGATGCTCAGTCAAAAATTAAAATCTGGGTCGCATTCGTAGGCCTCATTTTCAAATTATTCATTTTTTTGCGTAGGATTTGGAGATGTTTCTGAACAGTTTTATAAGATATGTTGTTTGCCAACATCTGAATTAAAAATCTTTAGTATTTTTGCGTACCCTTAAATAGGAAGTATAACTTTCACGGTAAGATGCGTGTTTAAATTACTTTTTAACGTGTGGTTTTGAGCTGCAAAGCATTTTTCAAAATTAAATATAATGATTTAAATCTGAAATTTGTGTGGAAAATCATCACTTTTGAAATCGTAAGCTTTATAACCCTAATTTGTTGAATAGATATTACTTTGGAGCCCCCTTAGATGACTTCATATCATTATTAATCAATACTTTGATCCTTAGAACTTTGATCTTTAGAAGGCTCAAGTGAACATTAATGAAGCGCTGCTGGTCAGTTTAAGCCTGGACAAGTTCAAAAATTCATTAATTAACTATTAACCGAGACGAGTTTCACTAAACTAGCACGAGAGTTCAGTGAACTGTCTCCAGAATGTATACGCAAGTCTGCTCTATTCCCCCATGCATCGACTCAACTTGCGGCATTAGGGAGTGAACTGCTCATAAGTTTGATTTACGGAATGACTTAAATACACAGCCCTGCATCCCAGAGTTCGTAGTTCCGTTCTCGAGTGTCCACACACAGACCAGCCCACTCTCCTCGGCCGCAATGGGCGCCTGGTGTATATTTAGCGGGAGTTCCAACTTAGCGCAGGCGAGGTGTCAACGAGGTGCTCACGTTCAAGGCTTCATAAAATTGATGCACTCAACGAGCACTCAAGAATGTGTTCGTAGTGATTTTCTAGTGATCGACTGTTATTTTTACTATTACTATCTTTGGTACTAATATTACTACTATTATTATTATTACTAGCTTTGGCGTTTCACCACTGGGTAATCGATTACTCTGATAATCCACTCAAGAACCCAAGGTAACTCTGTCTATGTTTCACGTATTGTAGTTCATGAATTACACTTTAGCATTGGGATGTTCAGATGTTTTAGATTTTGGTCAACGAAAGTTGTTTATAATTTATTGAACGCTGATGAAATGCGTCAGCTGGGAATGCACAAGTGTCATAATTGAAAAAAAGACAATATTGATTCTTCCGTTAAAATAACATTCATTTTTCTTATAATAAAACAACTGAAACTACCAGAACATGACAGTTGTTAATAAACGTGTTCGGGCTTTTCATACCCATTTCAAGTTCGTTGTGCGTAATTAAGGGAATCGGTGCTTAATTTGCACTCACGTAATTAGAACTCCTTTCTGTTTGGAGCTTCTTATTTTAAAGTGCAGTTGAATTTTATCGATAATCGGCATATTTTCTAACTACAGAAAATGGCACTGACCACTAGTTTTCATTACCTCTGTAAAAACAGTTGCAACAAATCAATCTTCCATTCCACTTCTCAACTGGTAGACTTTACTGCGTAATTTTACAAGCCGCAGTCGAAATATTATCTTGTGTTTCGGCTCGTCCCGTGAAAACTTCGAATGGAGAAAAATATTCATGTGCCAGCCGAAGCAACCAAATCAAACCATGTCTAACTAGCATAAATCTAATAACACATGAATCAATGAGCAATGAGGAGGAGCTACCGAGCAAGGATGCTTTTAAAATTTAAAAATTTTGGTTTGGCGTTTTTGTAATATCAGAACAAAAAAGTTGGCAACCGAGGAAAACCAGCAAACAAATATGAGTCATTTCATGTGGTTGTCTTCCGTAATAAACAGTTATAACTCTAGGACCAACAGCGAATGAAGAAAAATTTGGATCCTGCTAACTACTCCTGTGCTTGGTCGTCCGTGTTACCTTTGAAGCTATAGTACGTGCACTACGGATAGCCAAACATTATAACTATTTTTCTAATCTGTGGGCTTCGTTTTTTCTTCCCTAGTAAACTAGTGCAGAAATAAATTTGGTGATTCACCTTTCTTGCTCTGTGCGAGTGGTCGTAGTGATGTTCATAACAGGTGGCACCACAAAGTCTCATAAGTCCTGGAACTGCGCTTGCATGCATCCTCGGCTTTGTGAAAACTGAATCGATGCTTGCATAAGCAAAATTGAACGACCTTCTTACCAACAGCTATATAAATAATGTCAACCTCATTCTTTCCGGTAAAACAAGGGCCATTATACGTACAGAGTTCTCACTTTCGCAGACTTGCGCTGACATCTGTGATGCACATTCAGTTCTTCTAGCCCTGTACACCCAATAAACACAGCTTTTTGGGAACGTCCGTGTTAAGCATGCTCATGACAGGCGGGTGCCAGCAAAAAGCTCTTGGCACGATTTCATTGATGCGGTGCGGAAGTCAATATTTGTCGCGCACCCGGCAGCAATTCGGAGATTCGACAATTTCACGACACAAAAATTACGCCATGCAAACACGATTCGTGGCTTTCGGGAATTTTGAAGAGTCTTCGCGAGTGTTGAGGTCGATCCAAAATCCCCGACCAATGCTGTGGCGAAAGAACTCTTGAAGTATCGAATATTGCCTCAGCCTCGGCGATTCTATTAAAATGACATTGCGTTTCCTCTTAGAGGTGACATGCGGGAATCTCAGGCACTTTCAGAGAATCTTGTTGAAAATTTTAGGGAAATTGCCCCATGCTTGTCGAAACTTTTGATGGACTACGAAGTCACGTCCCCTTTACACCGCAGTTAATGAGGCTTGACTGAGTTGTGAGCACACTGGCGATGACCGTGACAATCAAGCAAAATGCGCAACAGGCAAAAGAAGGAAACTTTTACCCATCCCTATTAACATTGCCTAAAAGCAGAAAATTTGCAGAAGTCGCAACCATTGTGACTATGTTTGGATTTTGTTCTCTGCTTAACTGTTGTTAAGCAGAGAACGTTCAATGAAAACGTTTGATTAAAAACCTTTGATATCAAGAGAAACGTCGAAAATGTCATTCAAATGATTAGATGGCAGTGCGTGTACTTTCAAATAGAATTTAGGTACAATTCAAGCTAAATGAATAGATATTCTTAGAAAGCATCTTTTTTTAATCCGATAAGCATGCCTGTTTTTCCTAATGAGAAATATATTTTCTACCAAAGTCGTTTTCCTTAAAGTTTAGGCTTATAAAACAACAGAAATTTATTAATAGAGCCCACGTCTCTCTCCGAGAGAACCAGCGCTGAGCCCACAGACAGGCAAAATAATTATAATGACTTAAGGCACAAAAGTGCACGTATAAGCAAATATACAGATTCCATTGGTAAATTTCATGGTTTCACCAACAATAAACGTAGGTGCTGTATATATCTTGATAATAGAGTAACGCCGGTGACCACTTATCGGACTGTGAGCGAACTCAGCTCGAGTCGAACTGTATTTCTCTGATCTCATGTTGATCTTTGCTTAGTTTTTTAGAGACTTGAACTGATCGCTGGGAGTGAGCAAACTGAACTTACTTTGTACAAACTCCGTTGCTGATTTGTCTTACTGCTGACACCAGACTGCTCTGCCCTGCTGCTGACACCAGGCTTCTCTGCCCTGCTGCTGACACCAGACTGCTTTGCCCTGCTGCTGACACCAGGCTGCTCTGCCCTGCTGCTGACACCAGCCTGCTCTGCCCTGCTGCTGACACCAGGCTGCTCTACCTG
>JACJUY010002946.1:35975-95039 GCA_014220935.1 Platorchestia sp. MABIK | reverse complement strand
TTCAATTTTATTCATTTAGACTATTCTATTTGTATTAATAAAATGACTTTTCGTACAGCGATTTTCGCCTTACTTTTCATTTTAAGAAATTGAGTTCTTTCCAGCATAGCTGTCAGGGCACCAATTCCAAGTCTGGAGTTTCACAAAAGTCACATTACACAGGTTCCACCAATCTTCTTCATTGTGTCAACAGAAAGTGTTCCGAATTTTACTCTATGTTGGGAGTCGACCAGCGTAAAAAATCCAGTATTATTTGTTCAAATCTCTCGCAGAAAACGGGGAAACGATGTCACAGTTTTGTAGTGAGTTGGTGTTAATACGAGCTATGATGGCTCTGACTCGAGCGTTTAGCTCAGATGAAAGTGAAAGTGGTAAGTAAAATTCTGCAGCACTGGAGGAAGAAAATGCATAATTATTAGGTTAGGGGTGCATTGACTAAATAATTTCGTGCGAAGCTTATGCCATGGGTTAATCAATGTTTTTCTTCATTCTTGTATGCATCTTTCGGTAAAAGTTTTAATACATTTATTTTGTTATTTGCAATTCTTAGACCAAAAAATTAATCTCAAATAAAATGTATAAACGAATAAATTAATACAATTCACTTCAGATTCAAATAATTGAAATAATATAAAATAAATTTATATTTCACGTCAATAATTTTTCAACACTTCTTCATATTTTACGAAGTGAATCCGACGATCTTATATTATCACTGATTCAATCTTGCTGTTGCGCTGTGCGTGTATTTAATAAATGAGCAAATGATGCAGTTCTATACTTTTGTTCATGATGAATTTTCCACTTCAGAATACTTACGTGCTTTAGAGATCTAGAATTTCATCTAAATTTGCAGCAAGCATAGCCTATTTTGTGAATTCAATCGCCACAATTACCTGAGATGATTGTTTCCAATCAATCTGTCATGTAAATAAACACCGACAGCTTCAAGTCACTCGAGGTTCAATTTTTCAGGTGCTTATTCTTCTTCCTTGGAAAGTCATTAATCTTGATGAAGGCTTGACTATCCAATATTCTGTCTAAATGAACCTAGACTTTGGAACACATTCAAACGATCATATAGTGTATGCTAGAACACCTGCGCAGTGATCTATGATGCTTCATTATTAAAATGAGGAACAATTCGTAGATAAATTCAGATAAATTCAGTTCCTTTCAAATGAAACAGATGTTTGAGAACATATATACTCTTTAGAATATTGATGGAGGCTCAGGCTACGTGAGAATTATCTTACAATACACTTGGATGGGGACATGAATTAGACTAGACTGATAAAACTCACTTTCTCCAAGGAGTTTTCTGACACTCCATAGGCACATTGTGATGAGGCGATCGCTGGGATTCATACGCCACCCATTAAGGTCATCTTCGTTGCACTTAAACTAGGTTTTTAAGAAAAAACATTTGTGTAAATTTACTATAAATGTTTGATTCCTAATGTTAATATATAGATAAAATGCTAGGAGTGAAAATGCGTTTCGTCAATTTCTCGCAGCATGCAGTCTGTGCGTATGCGTGTGTAGTGTGTACGTATGATTTTGGTTGGCCCAGTGACGAAACCATTCATGGAAAGAACAAGTTTTCTACGCTTTTCATCTCCGATAGAACTACGCACACAATTTTTTAGTATCATCAGCAGTGGATGAAACTGAGATCACGTTACTGGGGATCTTGCGCGGGACTCCGTTGGGGCGTTGGTTCGAGTTCACTTGCTCTGTCCAGTAACTGCTGGGTAGTGGTCTACCATGGTAGTGGTCCAGCTCATGTCGAGGACGATGGCGGTTGGAGTTCTTCTCTTGCTTTGTTCAGTAGCTCCGGGGCTGTGCATGGCTATTGTAACTGCCGTTGTCGGGTTGGGTTCCACTCCTCCCCTCTTAATTACCTTTCCCGCCATCCCATGGTAGCCTCCCTACTGCAGAGCTGGTCATAGATACTCCAAAATGTATCTAGATATTAGATGCTCGGCTAAAATGTATCTAGAAACCAGATACTAGATATACGGCCAAAATGTCTCTTTATACTAGATACACGGCCAAAATGTCTCTATATACTAGATACACGGCCAAAATGTCTCTATATACTAGATACACGGCCAAAATGTCTCTATTTACTAGATACTTTTCCTTTAATTCTTTCTCTCTCACTACTTCATCGTACAACATACATCAAAAACCCTTATAACACTAAGATAAACACGCAGGGGGATTTCATCCAGTGAAACATACAAAACAAATCTCTATTTCATTCGTTATACATCTTCAGCAATACTATAAATAATTAAAAAATTAACATGAAAACTATTATAAAAATGCTAACTGCTATGTATAACATGAAATTGGGAGCTTATTAATAGTACATTGTATAAAATGCATATTAATGATAAATTGATAATATTTAACTGTTCGGACACTTGGTTGGTCAAACGCTGAGCATTCAACACTTTATATCGTGTAAAGAATTTGATGTTGAAGCGATCTGATCTGCCAAAACATTTACTGAATGAAGTAATCGTATTAAATTCAGTACATGTTTTGGCAGATCAGAGAAAGCCACAACACCAGATTCTTTACATGATATAAAGAGACTAAGAGTTGAATGCTCAGCATCCGAGCACTTGATAATACGATTCATAATCCTTTCAAGAGAAGGACATTTCAAAATATAAATAAACCCTAATCATAATGCGATGTTCACATCGTTGATCTACTGATCGTAAAGGGAGCAGTTTTAATATTTAAACAAATTTATTGCTCTTCAGCAATACCAATCTCTCGAACATGGAATCTGAGAGCGATGATCTCCTTGGAGCCAATGTTAGGCCCCGAGAGAAAACAATCTTTCTACTTGCGCAGAAAAGGGCAGCGTTGAATTGTATTTGAAAAATACTCTTTGTGCAACTTTGTGATCTCTTAATACATGCAGGTCTTGCTTGTGGCTTTCAAGAAACGACAGCAGCAGCATCGCTGATGCCGTACGACTTTTTGATCTCTTGGAAAATCGATAGAAGTCGTCCGCATCAGAGGAAGTGCATTAGTGAAACGAGACCTAGGGCTAGGGACATACAGACGTAGTTTTGGTAACCAATATGAATGATAAGAATAAGATCAAGATCACCCTATGCTCATCTTATGGCGGAATTTGGATATACTACTGACTGAACGGAACCAAACAAACTAGTTGTGCTTACGTTTGAACGAGTCACGCTGCTTAACATCATACATTCACACTTTATGTCTTTGCTAAAAATTAACATTCATGGTCAACGGTAAACAGTAGTTAATGATTAGAACTCACGGAAAAATAGTTAACTTTTGATTGGTGACATGTATATTTATTAATGAATTTTAGGAAACTGAGGATTGAATTTTGGAAAAAGTATTTTTAATTTATTTTAGAGCTATTTTCTTCTTTCTGCAAAAAATTTGTAAAAAGTATCTAGTATCTATGGATATATTTGTGAAAGTATCTAAAGATACTTGTGTCTAGATACTCTTCAAAAGCATCTAGATACAGCAATTAGATGCTCAATTTCAAATGTATCTAGATACTCACTTAGATGCACAAAAAGTATCTAGATACCAGCTCTGCCCTTCTGTCATCCCGGCATAAGATGTTACGAGTAACTTTTGTTCCCGGAGGTTAGTCTCTCCACTAGCGTTTGCGCTCGATACCTGTGGTGTTCGGAAAAGTTGCAAAGAGCAGTCATGACTCGTCATTTTGGTATTGAAATTTGCAATGAACAAAAATTACTGAATAACGATAACCATGCATGATTATAACCATGAACCTTTTGATGTCTGATTCTGGATATTAGGAGACCTACTAATTACTCCCACGAATGCTTTGAAGCACATAACATAAATATCAGCTCTATCCATAAGAATCGGAATATATCTGATGAAAAGTTGAGGAACTTAGAGACTAATGCTGAATCGCCCACTTCAAGAGCTCATTCGTGGGTATTTTGTGCCGCGTTTTGAGAACCTTTTTTATAGAAAGCAAAACGCTACAAATGTTTCCTCAAATCATCAGGGAATGACCAGGTTTTCTGCTCATAAGTGAAGAGTGTTTTAAGTATCGTGTTCATCAGTTGCCTCAGATACTGCACCAAGATATGCACGCTCAAAATAATTATAGCTCTGCGGTTGTGGCGTGCTCGTAAGTGTTTTCAGTTCATTTAGGCTGGGACGGTGGAGAGCTTCCCATTCTTAGATCGACATGAGGCCTCAACAAAACTTAGGCTCTTTCGTAGAATGAGGATAATTAGATCCCAAGTGGAAAATTTAGGCTTTGAATTTCGGTAAAAAATTGACGCTAAATGCGAACGAAATAACGATGATATAATAATAAATATGAAGTCCTTTTTTTGCCTTTTAAGCCGCAGGTGCAATCCAAAACTAAATCGTGCATCCGAATTCAATCCTTAGCAAAATAAAACACTCATGCGACTTCTTGCAGACCTTACATGATTGTTCTTTTGTTTTCGGACTTTGCCGTTGTAGCATGTTTTGAGCTCAATATAATATATCTTGTTCATTAAAAATTTAAAAGCGAAAAAATGCTTATAAAATTAGTCGTTGTATTCAAAGAAAACATAAAATCGAAAACGTTTCAGATGTCAGGGCATGCAGAATCGGCATTGGTTAGGTGGCAGGACAAAGAAAACTGAGATCTTACCGTTTAATTGAAGGAACCATTTTCAAAAACTTGAAACTTTTTTCTATTGAACGTACGTCTATGAAAATTCACAGACTGCTAGATCTCCAAATTTGTAACAACTTATCTTAAACAAAATTTTTTCATTGGGGCATAGAAAATTAATTATTCCTTGTAATAAAAATATATATATATAAATCATTTGTTTAATATTTCCGAAATTTACAAAGCTAGAGCAATGCGGTTTGTTGCATTTTAAAGTAAAATGTGTGCTCTAAAAAGTTGACAAAACAGTTTTTTTATTTATTTCATTCCGAATTTATAAAAAAAATTTGAAATAGGTCGGGTTAAAGTTATAATTTTAGGGTAAAAAAGTCTACGGAAAGTTTTACGTATAATATTTAGAAAATCCATTCTGTGGACCTTTTAGAGCACACATTTAACTTTCAAATGCAACAAACCGCATTGCTCTAGCTTTGTAAACTTCGGAGATATTATAACAAACGTCTTGAAAACTTATTTGTTTTATAAAAGATATTTTCAAGATCCAAAATGCTTCTACTCCTACAGTTTTTGAGCTAAAGTAATGACTTAGGTATCATTGGATGCGGAAAAAAGGGCTTTCCAAAAAGTGGAATTGTTTTTCAAAATTAATTTTTGTTCCAAAGTTATGACGCCATAAATTTCAATTTTTTCAAGAAAAAAATTTGCTCTCTAATTTTTTAATTTTTTAAATTTAAAATTGAAAATTTCAGGAAAAGCATTTAACTTTTCGGAATTTCCACGTTATTCTGCATTCAATGATACCAAAATCATTACTGTAGCTCAAAAACTGTCAGAGAAGAAGCATTTAGAAAACCCCCCAAAATGTCGTTTACTAGGATTTCCCATTTTCTTTTAAAGAAAATCGCATTTTGTCACGACAGATAAACGATTCTAAATTGCATTTCCCATCAGTAAACCAAATTTCATTACTCTAGGTTCAATAATAAAAAAAACGGTCCGTGAGGGGGATCCTCTGCTTTAAAACATCTGCTTTTTCCCCCAATAGGGTGAAAATGGTTCATGGACTACTCTAATATACTTTCACCTAGAAAAATAACGTATTTCTCATAAAAATATACAAATGAAAAATACGACTTGATTACTTTTACCAGCCAATGAAGAGCCTTGCACAGCTACCTCGCCTCCCCTTCGAGGGGGGGGAGGGGTGTGAAAAGTCGTAGCAGACCATTCTAAAGGACTGTTACATACCTTAAATTCAATTAGATAATGATTTACGATTGAAATTTACACATTATTACACCAAGAAAGGCGTACGAGTACGGCTGTGTTGCCTTTATCCCTAACTACCTGCACTTCCCCCCCTTCTGGGAGGCGCTAGCGCTGGGATACGTTTCTGATATTTCTACAGACATTCGGGGACATATCTCAAACTCTTTTAAAGCAATAAAAAACAAAATCGGAAAAATTGAATTTCTGACTGTAAATACTAGAAAATGGTGTCCTTAACAGTACGAAAAACATTTATTTGAACATCAATTTTACATATTAAAGATTTCATCGGTGAATGAAGACAAGAGAGAACTCTAATTTTAAAGTATACAAAAAAGCGGGGTTTTAGAATGACAGTTATTAACAGCTGGACACGGAGAGTCATACCAGTACAAAAATTACACTAGAGCAGTTATACTACAGCAGTTCTGAATTTGCGATATGGGTTAAGGCGCAGTCGCAACGATCTAGCCGGTTGGACAGATAAACAGGAACCATTCATAAAGGACATCCAATACGGCCAGCGAAAGAGCGAATTGACGCAACAAATTTACCAACTAGAACATAAAACAATTTCACTGAGTATTTTAATTACAGATATGTCACAATGTTACACTATACACTGCACAATTTCATTCGATATTCACCTGAAGTGCAGAGCGGCAAGCGTATGCGGCCCAACACTACGTGCTCCGAGGTAGAGATAGAGAAGTAGAATTTTCTTTGAAGAATATTGGACCCAAGTCCTTACATCAGAGACCAGCTCCATAATCAGTTTTATAAAGTACAAAGTATAATTAATTCAACGTAAGCATGAAAACACGGTGGATAATAAATTCCAGATATATGAAAGAGCGAGAAAAAAAGACAACTATGCATTGACTATCTGAAGTGGGTATGAGCTGTGCATGTTGTTTAAAATTGGTTTTTCCTTAAAAAGATGCAGCGATTCTAAAATCCAATGGTATAAACCACGGAAAGAGCTGTCAATTATTTTAAAATCATCATCACGGTTAAATAATTGCACTCCACTTCTCGGCATGGCTGCGGATTGCTGAATGAGGAGGATCGATGAGCCAGCAAGTTTCCAGTAAGAAAACCTCTTCCGCGGTGCTCTGCCACTATTGCGTAATTATTCCGTGACGTCATTCCGACATACGCCGACGAGCACAACTATTTTGATAAACAATAGAATAACGCATAAACCCGGGAATTAAGTCCTTGTGCCGAAAAAAAAAGCTATTTGCTTTGTTAACTAGTATTACACGTCAACTAATTCAAGGAAAATGCATACTAAATAAAGATTTCACCTAAATGCAAGTATTTCTTTCGTTTTTAAATTTTTAGTGAATCTGCGATTCAAGCATAGTGAACATCTGTTTAGATATCTTTTTCACAATTATAGAATGAAAAAATGTTAAAAAATAGATTCTACGGAGGCAAATCATCCCATTCTGAGGAAACGTAACTTTTTCTATTAGTAAATGTTCTGGCTCATCAAATCAATGATCACACATTTCAGTGAACTATCATAGAGTTTAAGTTAATTTGTAGACTCTGTTATCTCCATTATTCGTAGATGCTAATCGAATTGTTTTTTTTTATAAAATAGTACAGCATTGACCGCCGCACACTTAGTGAATTGTGTGAGTGGGGGATGGTGCATCTTGACTGTCATTTATCACGTCCGTCCTATCTCGCCCCCGAGTCACTCTAGTCGGAGTACAGTGCGAATAAAAGAGAGCAATAAAGTCCAGCCTATGCAAAACTGCTTCTCAGACGCAGTGATGTCTACACTCAGTCAGTGTCAACGTCAGCATCAGCTTGCTACAGAACGATTCGAAGCTTTATTAATATTTGAAAATTATTCAAGCATTAATTTCAAGTTTGTGACGTATTTTCAAAGTTTTGTGAATTTTAAATATCAATTTTGTGACGTATGACTGAAACATCAATCAGCAATCAAATTTGGATGATTGACAAAACATATTTAGGATCAGTAATCTTCATCAGAGAAAAGTTGTTTGAACGTCGATGTTGGGGCTTTCTTCATCGGTCAATTACTCGTAGAAATTACAAGGAAAAGAACAGTTAATTTTTTATTTCATAAGAAAAACATACGTCAATGTCTCACAATCACGTATGGTTTGATATTACAGGCGGATGATTCTAGGATGCTTTCTGCATTCCCCACATTGCAGTTAACAATCATAATGTCTCGAACACAATGTGATTTTCGTCTACGTTTTGATGGTTATTTCCTGCTTGGGCTTCTTGCATCATTATAGCGATCATCTGCATAGGTTCAATAAACGCTGCCTGTAATTTTAGAGACTTTTACTTTGAAAAAGTGCACCTGTGCTGTCAAAAACGACGGCAGCGCTCACAAACGAGGTCGGTTTTAATTTTAAAATTATTTTGCTTGTGAGCAAATGATTTTTCCCTATAACAGTCTTTCAAAAATTATGGTACTCCTACACAGTCGTTCAAACATAACGGTACTCCATAGTGTCTGAAAACTCTTACATATTATTTAATTAGAATAGTGAGTGTACAAAATATAACACTCTGAGCACTATATACACTCATATTGTACACAATTTATTTGCATTTACACATGCGCTGGTACGCATTCTGGTGTTCTGGAACTCAGAGTGTAATGTTTTACACACGGTCCTTTAAGAATGACGGTACTACATAATGTTAGAAAACTCTTACAAACCATTTAAATAGATCAATAAGCCCATATAACATAGCACTGTGAATACCAGAACAACCAACGGCGTGGAGTTCACCTGCGACCCAGGACTCCCCACATCTGTGACACAAGGTTCACCTCGAACATTCTCGATATTATTCTTCCGATGTAGATAGGAGACAAATATATTCATCCTGATAATAGTTATGATTTAAATATTTCTAGAACACTTGTGACCCGTTAGATTCTGTTATTTTAAAAAACTGAATTTTAGGAAAAAATCTTTCCGCAAGAATACTTTTTGCGAACGCACAATTTATTCAGCCTCAGTTAAAAATGTCTTTCAAAACATTCTGAGAAAACCATTGTTAATAACTGTGGTAAAAATTTAAATTTATGGCAGAACGTATCTACAATACAGCGTGAGGAGTTATAATATGATTCATTGGACCAAGAATAACGCCAATGTCTCCCTACATAATAATACAGGTTTTAATTCTCTGCAAGATCAAAACGAAGTTGATTTTTCATCCTCTCATTAATGTATTAGGGAAAACCGAGTTTTGAATGGACGGTGCCAGGAAAGTGTGGACGGTATAAGAAAATAAGCAGAAAACCACGCAACTTCAACCAATCAAAGATGCAAGACTATTAGATATATCACATGTTTATAGAAAGTCTTCAAGAAGTTTGAATTTCATTAGAGTAACTATTTACTTACTAAAACCAAACCACTTAGAGGAAATATTAGAGGAAAAGTTGTATTTTCAGAAAGGAAGCACATGCACATGATGAAGATGAGAATTTTGAATCAAACTATTCATTTTTTTATAGATACTGGTTGAACAGTTAAGAAAATGGAAATAATTTTAAATTTAATTTGAAACCCGAGACAAGTGACAGACAAATTTGAAAAAGATAGGAGTGTAAATTTAAGATTTCCATCAAAGCAATACTATACTGTATAATAAAATTACAGGTGTCTTCTCATATATATAAATAGTAGCTGGACCTGTGGAAATTCCACAGACAATGTCATCGTTAGGCTAGGTGGACCCGTAAAAAAAAATTCGGTCAACATTACCTAACCAATTCTAACATAACATTTTCTAACCTAACCTATCCTAACCTAACGTATTATAAGCTCTCCTATTCTAACCTATCTTAAGCGAACCTTTCCAGATAATCATACATACATACATATTACTAGGCTTCTCCTCCCTACGGGAGGGTAGCCTACAGCAGGCCACAATCAATCGCCCATTTTTTTATTCTAAATTATATGCTTGAAGGGATTGGAAGATTTTTGTTATCCCTCTACACATCTAACGTTTTAATTAGTATAATAAGGACAATAAGAAGTGGCTCTTAAGTCGGTTTATTTAATCAGTGAGTAAGTAAATGTTGTGATGAGAATAGGTCACGATAATGTGAAATAAAAGGGGTAGCAGCGATCTGACGAAGAACACAAGAAATTAATAACATAAAAGGATACAAACAACAATACGCAATTACATAAAAAGTGAATGAAAGGAATTAATTTAACTCGCCAGAAATATTACTAGATTTCGATGAATAAACGACAGTCGTAGACGAGGTACTTTTGAATATGACTTAATTAACGAACAACTAACTATAACAAATGTTCAGTGTGACTAAGTACGCGCTAAGGACTTAGTCCCGAAATCAAAGTTATCAACTCATTGACTATCATTTGAATACTAAGAGTCAATTACATTCGTTACTCACTTTTACACACATGATAGCAAAAGCGTGGTAAAAAAATTAACAAAAAAAAACTAAGTACAGCTTATATATCTAAAACGTAGAACTTGGCACAGTTAGCAACTAATTAAGTAGACACTCACCCCAGACGGTTGTATCGAGGAGAACACAGCACGTCTACATCGTACCAGTGCTGGTAGGGAAATAGGCTGGTGTCTACAGCTTAGCGATCGGCCTTGGCTGGATGTTGCCAAAAAGCCGTCAGTATAACAATGCGTTAGGCGCTCGTGTAATATGTGATTTTTTTAAGTCAATAAAATGAAGTTTTGAATCGCAACTGACACTTTAGTTTTAATACAAAAATAATTATAATCTATTTAGAATTTTGCTAGGCACCACATGCTAACAAGATGATTTAATTGATGTATTTATGAAGAACGACTGCTATTCACTTCTCCAAACAAAGGCATTCTAACATCACTTCCAACAGCTACCACTCTCGCAACCCTATCATCCTTTACGTTTTGCAGTTCCTCAAAATACTTAAGCAGCCTACCATTTGCATTCTTCACTCTTGCCTCACTCTTCTCTCCGCCTGTCCTTTCATAAATCTCTTCACTTTCTTACAGAAAACCTTCCTTTTTTCTTTGAAGTCCCTCCTAACTTCCTCCCCCATTCCACATCCGCCGTCCTCTTTGCTCTCCTTTCCATTCTTTGTGCTTCCTTCTTCCTCTCCTTATACTCTTCGAAATTTTGTTGGCTGCCCCTTAGCAGCCACCTTTCGAACGCCCCCCGCTTTCTTCTCACAACCGCTCCCACCTTTCCGTTCCACCATTCACTCCCCTTTCTAATCGCCCCTTCAACCTTCCTTACCCCCCACCTCCTCCCCACACTTCCCTTGCCCATTTTGCAACCTCATCTCTAAATAACTTCCATTCCCCTTCCACTCCACCAACCTCACATTCCTTCACCCTCCGATACTCTACTCTTATCTTCTCCTGATACTCACACTCACGCTCAGCTTCATGCAACTTGTTTACATTTAACGCCTCCCTTCCACTCCTCTTTTTTACACCTCCTCACACTCCCCTTACTCTCAACTTTCCCTCTACCAAGTAATGATCCGATATCCCATTTACCTCAACACGGAAAACATGCACGTCAAGCAAACGACCAATCACTCCCCTGCTAATCAAAACATAATCCATCAATGCTCTCTCCACTATCACACCTCCATTCACCCTCACATATGTATACTTGTTTAAACTCTTTTTCTCAAACATACTAATCCCAATCCCTAACTCACTCTCTACACACAATTCCGCCAAATATTCACCTCTCTCATTCACCCCAGCTACTCCATACCTGCCAAAGACACCATCCACCACCTCATCCCCCACTCTCTCATTCAGGTCCCCCATCACCACAACTCTACAACTATTCCCCACTCTTGCAACACACTCGGACAACTTCTCCCAAAACTCCTCTCTCTCCTCCCCACTCCTCTCCGATCCCGGCCCATATGCGCTCACAAACACCCATGACTCTACCCCCCATTTTACTCGCACCCACATTATTCTTGCACACACCTCACCCATTCAACTTCTTCCTCTCGGATTCTTTCACTCAATAATATAGCCACAAACTCTCTTGCATGTCCCTCACGCACCCCAGATACTCTTCCACACACAATCCCAAACATCATCTCACCACTACCTTTCAACTTCGTCTCACTCAGGGCAAACACATCCATCTTCCGACTCATCATTATTCTTCCAATCTCTTCTTTCTTATTCTCAGTCGTTCTACTTTCACACCTCCTTACACTCAAAGATCCTAGTATTAGGGTTTAGGGGACTTTCAACCCCTCTCACCCCTACATTGGCCTGCTGCCTTTCGGGAAAATCACTACAGAGGAGAAGATCCCCAGTCCCCTCGCTCCGTCCAATTAAGTCGCCTCTTACGACACGCAGCGGACCACGGTGGGAGAATTCTAGAAACCTCCCCCACCCCCACAGGGGGTAAATAATCATGAAAATAGTCACACATAAAATACAGTGGATCCATGAAAAAATTCCTTCAACGTGACCTAACCTATACTAACCTGACCTATCCTATCCTAACCTAACTCAACCCGTCCTAAAAAACTATACGGAGAATATGTCAAACATATCAATGCATGTAAAAGCCATCGGACAAAAGCGTAACGAACGGGCTAAGTAACTAAATAAGGAAGGAACAAGCAGAATATTATTTAAATTTTTAAATATTTTCCGTGGGTAATTTCTCCATTGTTATTTCAATGGGAACCTGCTGGCTTGCTTCATATCATAGATACGATTCAAATGATATAAAAACCTTGCATCCGCTCACTTTTATTTATAAGTCATAAAATATAGAATGAAAATTTAATCTGTTGTTAAGAAAATGCTGCTCATCGTGAATAAAAAGTCATGGGATGTATATTTGTTTGTTTGGTATCCGTTACGCTTTCGTGTGAGTTTGCGGTATCATGGATACCAAAGTCCTCAGAGTAACATTAAAAGATCGCCTTTACATGTGTTGATATGTTTGACATTTTATCAGGATAGGTTCGGTTAGCATAGGTTAGGTAATGTTGACGGAATTTTTTCACGGGGCCACCTAGCTTAATGATGACATTGTCCGAGAAATTTCCATGGGTCCTGCTACTACCCAATAATACCCTTGGTTTAATTGTTTGGAGTCCGCTTCTTCCATTTCTCTGTCACGCTCATAAGGATAGTTATAATGACAGTATCCGTGATACAAGTTTCACCAGTGCACAAGTCCAAGAACATTTTTATCACCGGTACTACAGCTTTTTATCTTTAATTTAAAAAAGCTCAAGTTCAATTTAAAAAAGTTCGAGTTTAATTTTAAAAAGGGCAAATTCAATTTAAAAAAGTTCAAGTTTAATATTAAAAAGGGCAAATTCAATTTAAAAAAACTCAAGTTTGATTTAAAAAAGGTCAAGTTTAATTTAAAAAAGGGCAAATTCAATTTAAAAAAGTTCAATTTTAATTTTAAAAAGGGCAAATTCAATTTAAAACAGCTGAAGTTTAACTTTAAAAGTTCAAGGTCAATCTAAAAAGTCTCAAGTAGGGTATATTTAAAAAAATCAAGTTTAATTTTTAAAAGCTTATGTTGTGAAAAGCTTATGTACACATGTTTTTACCTGAAAATATTCCACTGTATCATGTTTACACCTTTACTTCCACATCGAGCGGCTATGGTTAATAAGTATTTCATGTGCCATTTTAATTTAAAAACCGCGTCAACCCTTCATGATGTCTTCCTTCAACAGCAGCCGAAGTGAAACATATTCAGAAGAAGTTGGAGAAGAAATTATAGAAAAACGTGGTGCTAAACTATGCTCGAGACGAGGAGCGTATAAAAAAAACCGGCATGATACTAAACTTCGCATGATCACAGCCGCTGAAAATAATGATGATTGGAAGGCAATAGCCCGTGCCTACGGTGTAGCTGTTCAAACTGCATATGGATGGCTTCCTCGATCCGACAACCTTGTCAAAAAGCGCGGAGGTTACCTCTGTCAAAAATTAACAGAAGAAAACATCGAACTCATGCTCACATATGTGGAAAAAATCCACTAATTACACTTCAGGAAATTAAATCGAAAATTCAAATTGAAGTAGGGATCTCAGTCAGCACAACTACAATTCATAATTATTTGGATTGCAAATTATACACAATAAAAAAAGTGCTTTCAGAATTTTTCACCATGAACTTCGACTGCAACAAAGTAAGAGGAAAATGTTAAGTGCAGGCACTGACGGACAAGATGGGCGATGGCAAATTAGTAATATTCATTGACGATACCAATGTTAATCTTTTTTTACGGCGTAGTGAAGGTCGTTCTCGTAAAGGAACTCGTTGCTCAGTCAAGTGTCCGACCTCAAAAGGAAAGAATATACATGTTATCGCAGGGATATCACAACAGGGTCTCGTGTCCCTGCAGAGGCGGAGAGGAAGTGACCGAAAAGAAGACTGTCAAGAATGGCTTCGCGAAATGATGCGTGCAGTAACAGAGCCTCTAAACAATGTCATAGTAGGACTCGGATGTGATAACGCCCCAGTACATGTAGGTCTTGAAACTGTTTATGAAGAAGAAGAATTTTCTGACGCTATATTACTTCGAGCAAGTCCTTACAGTGCACCAAATAATCCCATAGAAGAATGCTGGAGTCCAATGAAAACAAAAATGTAGAGCTTATTAGCAACCACAATGACAGAGATGCTGAGCTCCACTCCAGGAAGAAATGACCATTACTGAGCACCGAATGCTCTTCTTTGAAGAAGTAATAGATGAATTCATTAATGCAATAACCCCCAGACAATCATGTACAGAAGCATTTTGCTGGAAGACTTGCGTTAGAAGAATTAAAGATGTGAGATAACGTATCAATGCACTCAGCTATGGTATGAATTTGTAAAAGTTGAATTATTAGTCAAGAGATTGGACTCTAATTTGGGATTATATTTTGTGTATAATGCTATATTATGTAACATAATATGATAAGCCATTATTGAAGCAGCTTTATTGTTTAAATATAATTTTGCAGCTTAGGTGAGTTTATTTGTTTAATACGTGCAGGCACATTAAACTCATCTGTTTAATAATAATAATAAACTCATTTGATTAATTAAACAAATTAAAGTTTATTTGTTTGGTGTCCGCTTGTTCCGTCTCTCTGTGACGCTCTCATGAGGATGGTTAATTACCGTATATGTGATACGAGTTTTACCAGTGCACAGGTAGAAAAGTATTTTTATTGCGAGTTCTATTAGGCTGGATATCTTTGTTTACCATTCACATCTGGAAGGAAATTATTAGGAAAATAAAGAAACCCGTCATTTTTAACGGGCCGTGCACACTAGTTAAATAATAACATTTCACAGTTGTAGCTTGATTGGTTGGGGAGTGTGTATTTGACGTTCTTAAAGCGGCTGATAGACGATCAATTTAATCGTCAATCTTTTCATCAATATAATTGATAAAAACCAGTCATTTGCTCTGCAAACGCCTTACGTGATGGTCGACGAAGAAATTACCATTGTAGCGCTCGCCTTGGCATTTTCATCTCCCAGAAAATCTCCGCGTAAACGCAAGACATGGGCCAAAACCTGGCTCAGGGAACGTGGCAGAATATTCGGAACCGACGCATCGCTCAAGGAATTACCTGCAAATGAGCCAGAAGATTTTAAGAACAATCGTTGAATGGACACTACATCATTTGATGAACTACTGCATCTGATCAGACCTTAAAAAGTAAAAAGTACGAAGTACCAAGTACTGAAAAGTACCAAGTTTTCACTTTTCAAGAGAATTCAAACAAGTAGGCTAACAATTATAAATAAAATAACAACTACATTCAAATAATATTATACAATAGAGCATCAAAAGTACCAGATATTTGTGGCAGGGTCCTCCAGCATGTAAAAAGCACCAGATCTGCGTGTATACGAAAAGAAATTCCAAGTATTCCAAGGTTTATACACCACGACTTTCAGAGCTAGAATGAAATATTGACGAACCATCAGTAAAAATCAAACTGATTTGATTTTAAAGGAAGCAATCGAATCCCATCATTTTTGGGGGGTCATTTATACTACTGTGGAATAAAGGCTTGCATGGGATTGCTAGAACTTAATAGACAGAATAAGATATATGTTGCGTGAGGCAAGCTGCAAAGCCTTCAAGAGGAAATGCGTATTATTCTTTAGCTAGTATTGTATAAATGATCTCACGATGTTTATCACATGACCTGTTTCATGTGCGTGCAGCTTGTAAATGTTGCTGGCATAGTTTCTTTGGCTTTTTATTTTTCCGGTGTTTTTTTTCGCCATTAGGTTCGTGGGCTAGCATCACAGATATAATAGCTGATGGGCATTCCAGGCAAGAAATTTTGTGTGCTACTATGGTTGTGCTCCTGATAGTCTTTTCTGCGTTCATATATCAGATTAAATTGTTGATTTGTTTAGTCATGCTACGACTTGCTACTCTTTTATATTTTTAAAGATCATGACATTTTAACTATCCGTTCAGGCGTTCCTAGCAAGTAAGATACCGATACATATTATGACCTTGCGTTTTGATTTGTTTCTTAATTTCGTTGGCCATCTTAATGGACCTTCTCTTAAAATGTTTCCCGTAGTTTCGTAGGATATTCATTTCTCTTTGATTGATCTCCAACTGGCATTGTTTTTTTACTCCTTGATTGTCTCGCTGGAACAATGTGTATTAGCGTACTTCGGAAGAACTATTGCCGCATTCTATGCTCAATATTTCAAATTCGTGGTTGGTTTACGCTACGCCGGATTCAATCCATTTTCATAATCTTTTCGTTCGATGAGAACCTGATAAAGCAGGATTTGTCTTCATCGATTGCGAGAATGAATTGCAAATAGCACTTGATGGAGCTTGTATGTTGCAGAAAATCTTGAATTGATGTTATTGGGATAGCAGACCGTACACAATACATCGTGTGGGATCACTATGCAAAGTTAGATGAAGATGAACGTGAATGTTTCTCTGCATGAGTTATCGTGAAAACCGGAATAATTTGCAATTTGTAAGCAAAGTCGAATTTTCTATAACATTAGTACTGAAAACAGAGTTAGATGGTTCGCTCTGCGACCCTTTGTTTTGGAAAAGACGCATAGATGATTGTCATAATGTCATCAAAAGGGAATCCTTGCAAAATTTACTTCTATAATAAAGAAAGACATAATAGGGCGATGGCGCTTAAACGGAACATAGATTTACAATAATTTTCTGTAACATTGATCAGATGCCTTATGCATTTAATATATGTATAATAAAGTAAATTACGATTAGCACAGACTTCAAATGAGTTATTCCCCAATCAATATTGATTTTACTAAATTCTATAGGGGGACGAAATGACATTGAAGTTAATTGATATTTTATTATTACCTGTGAAAAATTCCTAACCTATACAGCATAGGTAAGGTGCTAGGAGCGGAATCCAAATAACAATGAGATTTGCGGAATCTCAAGACAGAAGATAAGGCATTGGTAAAGGCCGACTAAATGTGCGGGCTTTGGAAGAACCAACATTCGACGTTCCTTAGTATAGGTTCAATGAATGGTATGACTTATCAACTTAAATTCTCATGCAATGCTGAGCATGTTGGCACATAATCTTCCCTCCAGAACCCAGGCGTAGTGATGGTAATGTTGAAGGCATGCGTGCTTGGTGAGCCTAGACTAGAGCCTTTGCAGAGTGGGTGTCGATGTTCACCGTCTCGCCTCCGTGGTGCTGGCGGGACGGGACTGAGCAGAGTCCTCGCATGGTTTTTCTTCCTTCCTCTCTATCCGCTCAAGCAAATAGCTCTTGCTATCTCTCTGTCTCTCTATTTATCTTTCTTTCTATATGCGCACTAGAAAAAAGGACGACAGAACGTGTTAACAAGTCATGAATAAACGGACATGGAGCTACGCTTAGTTCTGCTCTAAGCATAATTTAAACTTAAATTACTGTACATAGTGCCGCTGGAGGCTCGGCTGTGAGAGTTGAGCGTTCCGACAAAATCTGCAACGGTTGACATCAAAGCTTCTTCATGTGAGCGAACTTGATTTATTATGAAAATTATCATAAAAGCAAAGAGGATGAGATTATGTGTGATTGCCTTCGTGTTTGGGTAAAGATTTTAACTCCCGCAAGCTCTAATCTAAAAGGAAATATAAGGAAAATGCGCTAATGACTCATCGTCAAATTATTTTGGCGATATTTTATAAAGCTTTTCATTATCATTTAAAAAAAAATAATAATTTTGTGAATAATGAATCATGAGCCCATCTTCTATGATTGCAAACATCAGTGAATACTCAGGAGTGACATTTTCTTGACAAACTTGCCACGGAACCGTCAGAAAATTGGATTAAAAAAGTGAAAGCCGATAGTTGAGGCACTGTGCATGGTTAGACACATATCATCTAGATATGTACACTGTATATGAACGTACACTGTATACACTCATTATGTGCTCAATAAATTTGTATATACGCATTTTTGTTACGTAAAAATATGAATGTTTGCTTATAAGACTAGTTTGGAGCCTGAGAAGCCACCCAAGATTTAACACAGTTATTTTCGAAATAAATGTTTACGTTTAATGTAATTGATGCTAGCAAGTCAAGTTTTATTCAGCAATGCATTCTCTTAAGTGGGAAAATGTTTTTAAATCATCTGATTTGATTAATGAGTGGCTTTACTGCAAGTAAAAACATCTTATTGTGAGGATACACAAAAAACGTGAATTGATTGAATGACAAGGTTTCTGTTGATGCTTGCTAATTGCTAACACGGCTGATAAATCATAAAACAACTTGACAAGAGGGATTGTTTTTTAGTCATACCTATATTTAACATTTCGAATTCACAATTAATTCATTTCAAACACATAAGGGTCTACGTTTATATTTTCCATTACTTCGTTCTCTTTTGGACCCTCTTCGCTCGATGCAAAACCGTTCATCGATCAAATGAAACAATTTGGAAAGCAAATCATTAAAAATTAATGTAGCAAATTAAGTCAATGAAAAAATATCACATACCCCGTGTGAAAAATACGAAGCAGTAATACAGTTATAAATCGCTACCGTTGGCTTCCTCTATAGTCAGGCACTCTGCATGTATGAATTTTATTTTTAAAGTATCGAAATAATTTTTTGTAGTTTATAAATCGATTTTTGTAACGATCCTACATATTTTTCCAATCACTAAGGTCGATCGAAATAGTGGGCTCGATTTATAAATTTCTTCCCTTGAAGAATGATATCTTCCGAATTGGTTGGTCATTCTCCAGCTCACGTATAAAGAGAGCACCTGCTTATCGAGGTAAATTGAAGAGTAGGTATTTTGAAGACAGTCAAATCGGTGCATCTACACATTAGTTTAAAAACACAATCCTTAAATAGCTGTGCAACCACTACTGCAGAGGGATCCTTGTGGCATGAAGCTTTAATTCACGATAAACACTTAGGATAATTTGGAAAATTGGTTTGTTTCCCCTCCTTTGCATTGTTGTTGTTGGTTATTGTCGCTGGTTATTGTTGTTGGTTATTGTCGCTTGAGGGTTTAAATATTTATCAATAAAGCATTCCCTCGTTAAGTTAGTGTTATGATTTTGTATAACACAAGTTCGGGTTTCAGCAACGTTTGACTTTTGTGGGGGATGGTTCTGAAAAAAGAGAAAACTAAACCTTTTTACGTAAAAAATGCACATAGTTCATGAGGTGTTTTAAAGTTTACATAGAGGAAGTTTACATAGAGGGTGAAACTATTAATTAAAATTGTAAAACACTTTGCTTAAGGAAGTTGAGGCAAAAAATTTGCAACTTGGGTACAGGTGTACCAGATACCCAAATTTGAAGGTCTTTATCGCATGAGATTAATTCGTTAGCAGATACATTCACAGCACAAGGCATAAAGCGTTTGTGTCCGACTTACAAATTAGATTCCTAGAATTTAGTTTGAGAGAAGTTTTTGGTGCGTGAGGGCGAAAAAGTTAGAAATTTAGGAACTTTGACGAAGGGTATTCCAAATGAAAGTGAGGGCAGGGTGGAAGTTATTGGACGCTGCCATTGATGAAAACCGAGGTCCGTACGAGCGTGACCAGCGCAGCGAGGTCGGTGACGTGACAGGAGGTCAGTGAGAGCTCCAGATGAGTCCCGACTTTCTCTTTGTAGAGTTAAATTTCATTTCACCCTTGATGGAGCTTCTGCCTGCTCCGATGGGCATCCACCATACCCAAATCGTATGGGGATGATTGGGATCAGGATGGTACTGTCAGGCATGGAATAAAAACGGAAGAACTGAGGCGGACTACCATCATATTTGATAAGTACGCGCATGGTTTGAGTTAAAAATTACTGATGGTGAAATATCCATTGTTTGAATGACTCAAAAGCAATAATTGATGTTCTAGAGTAGCTGTGTCGCAGTAGGGAGTAATGACACATTGCGTCTGCGACGCTCCCCAACGCAAGGTTCGATAACATGCTAAGCGAACCCTTTATCCTTGAGAGCCTAGTATTAAAAGAGCAATTTTCTGCAAACGATATGGCCAAGCCGTCGGAATAACTCGCCTCTGGGAATAGCAGAAACCGGAGGAAAATTCACTCGCTATTCGGATTTAACGTAGAATTTCACAAGTACCAGGAATTACTCAAAGACCCAGTGCTGACCCAAAATTCATCGTATCAATATAAAATGTCCGAATGAATTCACATGCAAAAAGAAAAAAGACAGAGATCAATCTAGTTTTCGCTACAATAGCTCTCTTACGGCATGTGAAGTTGAGTACAGTTCTTATTGTAAATACAACAAAGCCCGATCATTACTAAACTGAACAAACTAATGCTATTATGAGAAACAGCATATGAAAACTTCTGAATTAACATTTCACTTCTAATATAGCTAACGATTGTTGCTACAGACGATACCAACTCTCAAACTTTGAAAATAGAACATTAATTTAATTCCAGAGCATCCAACGAAGCCGTCAAATTCAGCTTACGGAAGGTCAGCAGTACCACTGAACACTACAGCTTTTCAAGTGTAATTTAAAAATCTCAAGTTCAATTTAAAAAAACTCAAGTTCAATTTAGAGAAAGGTCAAGTTCTATTTGAAAAAGCTCAAGAATAATTTAAAAAAGGTCAAATTCAAAATAAGAAACTCAAGTTTAATTTTAAAAAGTTCACGGTAAATTTAAAAAAGTTCAGGTTTAATTTAAAAAGATCAAGTTAAATATAAAAAGTCTCAAGTAGACTATATATGAAAAAAATCCATCTAAGTTTTTAAAAGTTAATGTTTTGACAAACTTATGTACATATTGTTTTATCAGAAAATATTCCACTGTATCACGTATACACCTTTACTTGTATATCAAGCAGCTATGGTTATTGAGTATTTCATGTGTTATTTTAATTTAAAAGCCGCGTCAACCTTTCATGATGTCTTCCTTCAACAGCAGCCGAAGTGAAATATAATCTGAAGAAGTTGGAAAAAAAAATTGCACAAAAACGTGGCGCAAAACTTGGCTCGACACGAGGTGCGTATAAAAAAGGATCCCAGCATGATCCCAAACTTCGCATAACAACAGCCGCTGAAAATAATGATGAATTGCGGGACCCGTGGAATTTCCAAGGACAATGTCATGTATTGGATTGCAAATTATCACAATAAAAAAAAGTGCTTCCAGAACCTTTTACCATGAACTCCGAATGCAACAAAGAAAAAGAAAATGTTACGTGCAGGCACTGATGGACAAAATGGGAGATGGCAAATTAATAATATTCATTGACAAGACCAATATTATTATTTTCTTACGGCGTAGTGAAGGTCGTTCTCGTAAAAGAACTCGTTGTTCAGTCAAGTGTCCGACCTCAAAAGGAAAGAATATACATGTTATCGCAGGGATATCACAACAGGGTCTCGTGTATCTGCAGAGGCGGAGAGGAAGTTACCGAAAAGAAGACTGTCAAGAATGGCTTCGCGAAATGCTGCGTGTAGTAACAGAGCCTCTTAACAATGTCATGGCAGTATGTGATAACGCCTGAGTAAATTTAGGTCTTGAAACTGTTTTTTGATGAAGAAGAATTTTCTGGCGCTAAATTTCTACTAGCAAGTCCTTACTGTGCACCAATAATATTAATCCCATAAAAGAATGCTGGAGTGCAATGAAAGCAAAAATGAAGCGCTTATTAGCAACCAGAATGGCAGAGATGCTAAACTCCACTCCAGGAAGGAATGACCATTACTGAGCACCGAATGCTCTTCCTTGAAGAAGCAATAGATAAATCCATTAATGCCATAACACCCATGCTATGTCTACGCTCCTACAATCATATACAGAAGCATTTTGCTGGAAGACTTGCGTTAAAAGATTCAAAAATGGGAGATAACGTATAAATGCACTTAGCTGTGGAATTAATTTGTAAAAATGGAATTTTTAGTTAAGAGATTGGCCTCTAATTTGGTATTATATTTTATGTATAATACTATATTATATAACGTGATATAATAAGACATTATTGTAGCAGCCTTATTGTTTAAATATAATTTTGAAGCCATGTAATGTTCAACTTTTCAGTCCGTGCAGTTTGCTAATTGTCACACAGTTTCTTATCACATAAAGTTTATTAGGATCATTTTTGTCAGTAGATTAAGTACCCATGATCTGTTTAGCAAATGATTGATAACTAAAACTTGAAGAATGTCAAATTAAGTACATAATCACAGCTGCTTGGTTTGTCTGATATTCGATTTACTCTGTTTTCAGTGTCAGTACTTTTTAAATAAATATGCATTCCTGAAAATAAACTCTTATTTTATTATTATCACGTAAGAATGCAATTTTAGAAACATAAGCTTTTTAAAATTGAACTTGATCGTTTGAAAAGTATACATGACATTTTTAAGATTAAACCTGACCTATTTTAAATTAAAGTTGACTATTTAAAATTAAACTTGAGCTTTTTTAAATTGAACATGACCTTTTTTAAATTAAACTTCAGCTATTTTGATTGAACTTGATCTTTTTTAATGAAACTTGATCTTTTTTAAATTGAACTTGACCTTTTTTAAATTAAACTTGAGCTTTTTTAAATCAAGCTCAAAATGCTGTAGTGTATGGTCTGTGGCAGTACCCGGTCTGCTCGTCTCATCGATGTTACCTCGCTTACCCGAGCTGCTCAGCCTGCCTGTTGTCTGAACTTAAGGGGACGGTTCGGGTTAAAAAAAAGTCCGAAAGTTCGTGATGGAGTTTTCTGAGATATTTACCATAGGTGTAAAATGTAAGAACTATTTTTTTCTTCGTCTGTTTTTTCCGTAAACGAATGAGAAATATGATATTTTTTTTTAAAAACATGCAGAATAGGTGTTGCGGAAAATGATTATTTTCCAACAATTTTAAATTTACAAAACTGGAAAAATGTTTTTTAGATAGCTAACAGTCTTGTCTAGAGATCCGATTTAAAAGTTTTTTGGTATTTTGATTTTTGCATTTTAAGAATTTATTTCCCTAAAACCGACTACTTTTTCGATTTTTCGAATTATTTTGTTCATAATTTTCAACATGAGTTGAAATTAAAAAACTTTTGCACCGGATCTCTAGATCTTTTCAACCGCTATTGATTGAAATCTTTGCCATCCCTCTACCTTCAAAACTGTGGGAGAAGAATCACTTCAAAGCCAAAAAGGTGAGTAATCAGGAGAGCAATTTATCTAAATTTTGTTTTTTTCTTTCTTCCCTTTTTTTTGAACAGGGTCTTCTTTTGAAATAAATTCCACTGCATTTGTAGCTTTATTTGAGTTCTATGGATTGATATATCAGCAATTCCAGGACCTTCAAAACTGTGGAGGAAGGATCCATATCGAAAGTTAATAAATGCAAGTTTCAGAACAACTTTTTTTAGAAAAATGTTTTTCTTCATTACAAACTAATTTTTTTAAAATCAAATCTATAGCATTATAGCTCTTTTTGAGCCTTCTCGATTGATATCTGTGCTATTCCTGTTGATTCAAAACTCCGGGAGCCGATTATATGTTTGCACAGCAAGCTAATTAGCTAATGACTCAGCAGCCGGACTCAAAACAAACACTCAGTTACACCATCATAATTTATCACCGAGTAATGGGATGTTTCGTTTGAATACGAAAGCATTTCAAGTAAGGCTATGAATGAACTCTCTTGCTATTACCATAGAGGAACACTCAAAAATGACTCGTTATAGGAGGGGAAAGGGGAGGTCACCCATCCATCCCAAGGTCACGCTAGTGCGCGTCTTCTACGCTGTCTAGGAGACGAACCAATGGACGTACTTGAGAGCCAATTATATTGTTGGATGCACAAGAAAATTCTTTACGGGATGAGTTTATAAACCGAAAACCTACCATTATCCGGAAGTTGACCCGAACCGTGTTCTTAAGGCCATGCCGTCATGCATCTGCCTTGCGATGTAGGACCAACCCACAAGTGTTGGACTGGCTATTAAAACACTACGATCATTCAATGTTGTACCGTATAACAGTACTAGAAGGGCAAGCTTTTAATATGCCTTGCCTTGGGTGTAATATGTACAATATTTTCTCTTCTTATATACCTACATAAGAAAAGTCATGTGATGATTTCATTATCGTCAATACCTACTTTTCGTAAATCCCAACAGTGCAAATGTAATGCTGTCTTTTAATGCTAGTGAACGTTCATTGTATACTTGTAATTCCAGTTACTGAAATAATATTTCTTCTCTCAATTTGGTAATGAGAATACTGGATAAAATAAAAAATCATTTGTAATGATCTCCACAATGTAAATACACCACTTTCATCGCTTGTTATGTTGCATGAGCTCAACTTTTCTTCAGGAGTGAACGATCAACTAACTGAGAAAATACCGACTGCTTTATTATAAAACGAAGCAAAGAACTTAGTTCAAAAATTACTTCCAAATTCCCTCAGAGAGTTGTAAAGAAGCTTCCACTTCATTGAGTTAAGTGGATTTCCATGCAGCACTCTTCTGTTCACCGCAACTACAATTAAGTTTGAAGCCTCTCAAGTACCTCTCATCAAATGAGAGAAAATTGGAAAATTGAAAAGACCTTGCTGGTAATACTGGCAATATTGAAGCCTTTCATTTCAGTACGGAGATCATCCCTAGTAATACGCGAGCTACCAACTTATTTCTGAGCCAATATAAACTGAAGAAGATTGATTATAGTCGTATCACCTAAACTGTCCCTAAGTCTCGCATTTCTAATCACCCGAAATTCATTCCAAAATTGATTCCGGCGTGAAACCAGAGAATTTCACATGCAGAAGATAGCGCATCACAACCTCACATTGTCATTGGTGGGAGTAATAATCATCTATAGGTTCAATAATTGTTAAATTTCGATGCAAAAGGCAGGGATGTGCAGTGATTTTTGTATTGATCCCTTGCACTCGATTGAATAGCGCGCGTCGCGACCTCTGAGAAAATAAGCTCAGCCAAGATCAACGAAGGCAATAAACGAGAGCTCAATGACTGAGCGCTCTGCTCTCCGACATGAATTGCGTCTAAACCAAACAAGGTCACGTCCACAAATAGACGACAGGGATCAATAAACATGACAGTCAATCGAGTCGAACTTAGGCAGTTTTCTGCCAACTTCTTAGAGGGAGAAGTGAGAGTCTTAAACAATGACACTTGGTGTAATACAAACACTACAGTACTGCACCCGAGCACTGCATGCCACAGCACCCGAGCACTGCACGCCACAGCACCCGAGCACTTCACGCTTTAGCACTGCACGCCACAAACATTACCGTTCTGCTCCCGAGCACTACACGCCACAGCACCCGAGCACTGCACGCCACAGCACCCGAGCACTGTACGCTATAGCACTGCACGCCACAAACATTACAGTTCTGCTCCCAAGCACTGCACGCAACATCACCCGAGCACTGCACGCCACAGCACCCGAGCACTACAGCTGCTGATCGTGAGATGTTTCCATCATATTAAAACCGTTAGGACTAATAAAGGACACAATGAAGATACTTAAGAAACAAATGGACTGTTTTAGAAAAAAACATTCAAATGCATCCCTGAAAAGTTTTCAGAAAGATTCGACTTTGGTGTTGATAAAGTTTGATGCTTAATTTGGGCCGGCTATTCGAATTGACGTCAAATAGTAATTGGCTCCGAAATGCACCACTTTCCCTTCCTAATTTCTCAATTGGAGTGCGATCAGGAAACTAATAGCAAACACTTGCTGAAATTTTCTTCATCGAGAAACTAGTGTCTTTCTGAGTCGTCTTGTTACTGCTTGCTGGATCACTAACCTGTTAATGTATGGAATTTTTTAAAGCCCCGTTCATCTGGCACTGTTGAAAAACTTCCACCTTATATTTTTCTACATTTAGGGTAACATTTCTTACGTATGTTTACGATTTAAGGGTCTTTAATGTTAAGACGTTTGGAAACCTAACGTTATGCATTACATACATTTACTTTATTGGAAATAAACAGTTTTTCTTTCTTTGTTTTTTGTTTGGTCATTCACGTCTATTCCACAATATTGTACGAGACGCGTTATCCGTGTGAGGATGCTCTTGTCGTCTCGAAAGCTGAGATTATAAATTTTTAGTCGGAAGGCATCGCCTATTTTTCCTCATACATGGGCTGCTGCGTTCTTTGCAAAAACTCTGTTCCGGGTAATTTTAAACAGTGAATCCGCGCGATCACTCTTCTTCGAAATATTTTCTCTTCATTCTTGGATTGAACACCTCCACAGAGGTCAAAGGATCAGCTAGTACTGCCATTGCTTGCGCGATTTTTTTCTGCATTCTAAATTTCACCCCGCTTCACAAATGACTGTCCTGAATTCTCCCAACCGTCGGTCTAGCGAACGTACATGTTCTTTTTATGCAGGCTACTCAGATGAATGTCTTTTGCCGCATTGAGCGTCTGCCATTTCTGAATAATGGCACATGTCGTACCAGCGAACACTTGATGATTTTGGATTATATGATCGCTATGACATTGCATGCGCATCTGATCATGTGTGAAACATCCTACAATAATAATTTCTCACCTTACTTTGCTTTAACAGCAATGGGAAACAAAGTGCCGTAAAACAATGTGAGTGTTGTTGTTGGTCATGTACAAATGCGTGCCAATTTGATGCTAACTGCAGCAAAATAGTCATGTTACCTCATTCATGTGACTTGAGAAAATTGTACATCATCTCATAGTGGTGTACTATAATTGTTTGTGAAATGAGCGTTTGCTGAAATCATTCCATTGAATGAAGCTAAAAAAAATTTAGGCATGTGAAGAAAGATCTTAATGGCGAGCAATTACGAGGAACAGTGAAATTTTACGACCGACAAAGTTTTTGAGCAAATTTTTTTTGAGCACAGATGGTCTCTTGTACACGTATTAACACAGATGGTCTCTTGTACACGTTCACATATCTATGATAAATTCAAGCATACAACTTTTTAAAACCTCAGGTACTCACAGCGTTTTCATTTATTGAATTATTTTTATCCAACTGCGAATTTGTTGAGATGATCGACTATAAGCTCTTAATAAGAAAAACTTTTCTGCCACATAAATAAAAATTCTGTGCAGCTAATCAACTCGAATGCCGCTGTAATTTGCAATTCAGACTTTTCTTTGTATTTTTATGGTTTTAGAAATAAACTACGTTAGAAATAAAGAACGTAACTTGTATTATTAAGGTTTACAAATGTTTATTTGTAAACCCTGTCCGCTTCATCAAAAAAGTGACCCTTACATTATATCAAGTACGAATTTTAGAAGTGTAAACCAATATAAAATTTCAAATCCCTCTAAAAGGATTATTCCTAAACATCGAGGCCCTAAATATGTGCAGAAATTTTCCTCAACTTTTTCTTTTAACCTTAAGAGCTGCGTCAGTCGTTCTTAACTAATTAGCTACAAAAGCCGTTGACTTTGTTAGGGTTGCTGATTTTGAGCACTTCTGCATCTTCTGGTTCTTTGACAGCAACTTGTCTCGAGCCTAGGATTTTTCTGAGGATGAAGTTGTTCGCTAATTTTCTTCAAGATGATTACAATAATTGTGTAGCGCATTGCAGATACTGTCAAGATTTTGAATTACTTTACTGGTTTATTTACTTCTGTGGTTAATGAACGTTCAACTGACTACATTGTGTTACAAGTTGATAACCAAAGAAATGACTAATTATAATCATGATAACCAAAGAAATGACTAAGGATAATCATGAAAATGTAAAATTTGACATTTCGATCATTTGATTAGTCCGAACAAAGTCTGGGAAAAGTTATCGGTTTACCTAGACGATAAAGTCTTGAGAAGAAGCCAGTCAAAATTTGTTGAGCAGCTGTCACAGATCTTTAAATTATTAGTTCGAAGAGTTTGGTCACATACGATATCACTATCACGCGGTCTAATGCCAGAATATGGTGATGGGGTGGCGAGAGAGGCAGACTGAGGAACTGACCTGTTCGATCTCCGGCCACGATGCTCAGCAACCCTCAGATGGGGCATGCTGTGGATGCAACCAATGGACCACGATGTACAATGTTCACAACTGAAATTATAAGCGGCTGATGAACTCATGTTAATCGGAAGCATGTTTTTATTGTGAAAAAGGAAGCTATTTTGCGCTTATTCATCAAAACAACCCGAGCGTAACATGTAGGATGATATTGGGTACTATTTTCAGAATGTTTTTCCAGCCTCTCTGACTGATGTCTGAAAAGAACAAGCTGTTATAGTGATGATATATGTTCCTTTGATAGGATTACGAGTATCATTTGTATTCGTTAAAAATATACTTTTAAAGCAAGAGACAGTAGCAGTTGCACATCCATTGGTTTAAGAGAAGACAGAGGAATTGGAAAGTCTCTCCACAGATCAGCATAGTTAACTTGTTAAGGATTACTGATGAAATATGTCATCAGTAACCCTTACTGCAGAAAAACTTGTTGGTCGCTTCCAAAGAAACGAATACATCATTGTGCTGACTGAAAATATGATAAGTAAATATGTCACGAACTTAGCAACGCCTTCTACAAGCGTTGGAAGACCTGCACGTATAGTCGCAAAGCCTTCAAGACTGATTGGGTGATACTTTCCTGATGACTGCCCAGCTACTCATAATAGAAAAAAGGGCATAAGAAGGTGTGCAGAACGCACGAAAAACAAAAATTAAAATAAAGTTCGTATTTGTGGGAAAAATGCGAAGTGACCCTTTGTGACGCACCATGCTGCCAAAATTGGCATCTAATATAAATAAAAATTATAAGACAACTTTTTTCATCCTTTTTGTATAGTTTAAGCATTGTTTGATTGTAAATAATAAAAAATTCATGAAAAGATAAAAAAGAAGTGGATGAAGTCGATTAGGAAACTTGGTTAAAAATTGGCTCAATTCCCTCAAAAAATGTTCTATATATGTATAGTGGTGAACAACGGCTTCAAAAAGTGACCGTTTAACAGGTTAATTATTGTTGGTGCGGGATGCTATAAGGTTAAAGTGCTTCTAATCTTAAATCTGTTGTATTACAAACTAACATAGTACTAGCACTAAAAGTAAATAAAGGAGCCTCTGAACAAATGTGGAGACCTGTTGGTGGCAAGTAAACAATTACGTTGAAGAAATTCACCCTATCAGTGTTTTTACCTTCAAAAATAACTATATATTTAATGTTTTTTCGTTCTATTAGGTCAAAAACATTGAGGTATGAGATATCCCTTAAAAAAACAATGTGTCCTCAACCTTTCGCCGAGAAAAAATTTGCTCGAAGGCACTCGACATTGGTCTTGCATAAACTTTCAAAAGTTCCCATCAAAATGTCTGCAAACGTTGGGTTAAAGGTTAGACTCATCTTTAAAGTAAGAAAACAGAGACGGCCATCACGAGCAACCTAGCATCACGCAGGATCAGTGTTGCAGCAGCGTTCCCTAGTGACATGAAAGAAAGAAAGAAAGAAAAACATTTATTTCCAATAAAGTACAAACATGAAATGTCGATACATTGGTTTTTAAAACACCTTAACCTAAACATCCTTAATTGAAAATAACACATTGGTATCGTGATACCCGTGTAAAATGTTGAATCAAAAATGATTGACAGAAAAGCACATCAAAAATGAGTTCCTTTCCTTTGCCTAATCTGATTTTGACAGGGCATTTGAATATAAGTTACTAAAAGAACACAATCCTCGTAACGCTTAGTTGAAAAATGTATTCGTTTGTGCCCATTTAATTTGAAATAAGAGCAAAAATCGCGTTTAAATACCTTAACACAGAGACCCTTAATTGCTATTCATACATGGTTATCGTTATCCCCATGTTAATTAAGTGTTGAGGCAAATGATTTAGATCCTTAATTGCTATTCATACATGGTTATCGTAAAACACTTGATAATTATTGTCGAAAACATGATTCGGAGAACAGCACGAAAAAATGAGCTCCTCTTTGTCGCGGTAGTCGGATTCTTGTAATGCATTTAAAATACAGGTGGCTAAGGAAAGCATAATTCATGTGACGCATTGCTGAAAACCCTCTCGTTAGTGCGCACTCGTATTGAATTATGAGCATAAGAACATAGGAACTAGTGATACGAGTGTGAGGGATTGATGTTAGAAGTAAAATGGGCAAAGTTGATTTATTTTGCGTCTAAAACTATGAGGTAGACAGTCGGAATTTGAGACAATTTTTCACATGGACGCATCATCTACTGTGCCAAGTGGAGAGCTTCGGAAAGAACATAATATTCACTCTAACAAATCAAAAAAATGTTATGATATTTCTTACGCTGATAGTGCTGGCGTAAAGAGTTCATCGGAGTCAAAGACATGAAAAGGGTTGTTGTACAATGCTAGCCGTAACATTTTCAACATAGGTGGAGCCGTACAAAAAGTTAACTAGCCAAAATAGTGTTATCATAAAGTATTCACTAGAGTAAGAAAGCAAGAAGAGCAATTTAAGACCAGAATAAGAAGATTAAAAAATGATGTTCTTCAAAGTTATGACGTTCTTCGAAACCTTGGCCTTTTTTTTGTTTAAATGTTTTAATGAAACGAAAAAAGATGCTAAAATACACTCACCTTAACATCCTTTCTTTGCGGTAATTAATTTAGTTTTAAAAATGCTAATAAATATAAGTAAATAAGAAAAAAAATCCCTGTGACATATAGTTTAAAACACTCTTGTTAGTGTGCGCGTATATCGGATTTTCAGTCCATAACATTTGCAGTATAGCTGGAGTAAACGAAAAGTTAGCTACCGAAAATGATTTCGTCTTAAATACACTCACGGGCGTAGGAAAGTAAAAATTGCAAATGAATTACGTCGCTCGTTCAAGTGTTTTAATATGAGCGAAAAATGCTGTCAAGTATCTTGAAATTTAGACCATGACTTGATATCTACACATGGGGGCCGTAATACTTATACCGGTTAATTTCTAAACAAACAAATTGTTGGGTGGAAAGCACGTTTAAAATGCATTTCCTTTCGGTGCGTTGGTCTGATTTTGACAATGCATTTTATTACAAGTGGTCCAGAAAACATTGTGCGTGTGATGCATTGTTGAAGCACTTTTTTAAGTGCACTCCCATGTTGAAATTTGAGCTCACGAACATAGGAACTAGTGAGATGAGGGATTATGGTTGAAAGTAAAACGGGTAGATCCAAATTGTTTTTCGTCTTAGACTGTGAGGTTGACATCAGAGGTAATTTTTTTACATTGTTCCGTATCAACTAGAAAGTTGAATAACTGGCCCGGATAAAATGAAATATTTTACAATAACACAAAAAAAAATTTCATATGCAACTTGCATTGGCACAAAAAAGTTCAGCGGATTCAAATAGATTAGAAGGATCGTTGTACAATACCAGCCATAACATTTGCAACACTCCTGGGACAATACGAGAAAGTCAAAACTGGCTCGGATAAAATGAACTTATTTTACAATAACACAAAAATTTAATTTCATATGCTACTAGCAGTGGCACAAAAAGTTCACTGAATTCAGATGAGAAGGATCGTTGTACAATACCAGCCATAACATTCACAACACTCCTGGGACAAAACGAGAAAGTCAAAACTGGCTCGGATGAAATGAAATATTTTACAATAACACAAAAATTAAATTTCAAATGCTACTAGCATTGGCACAAAAAAGTTCACTGAATTTAAATGAGAAGGATCGATGTACAATACCAGCCATAACATTTGCAACACTCCTGGGACAAAACGAGAAAGTCAAAACAACCTTAAATAGTGTGGCCAAAGTATACTCAAAGAGTGTAAGGGACGGTATATTGTCACACAATATTGTCATAATATACATGCGTGTCCTCATTCATCGGTTTGTCTCGTAGATGAAAACTTATGGGTCTGCACCCACGAGCACTCACAAAAAGAAATTAAGTATTTAGGGAATTTGATATCTCAAACATCATGTGATCCTAACTGCCATGGTTACAAATTTAGTTCAGTTGAATAATCATTTTAAATTTCTATTAGTCTTTGGCTTACATGCATGAAGAATAATTGCATTTCCGCGGTCTTTTATCACAACAAATAGGTATCCTATTACTGTCGTCAACAAACTTTTAGCGAATGCCAGTGATGCTATCAATGTTACCTTTAGAACAGGTTGTAACAATGGCGTCTCTCTCTCCTTCTGTGGATGTTGCATCTCTCCTTAAATTTATTTGGTGTTCATAGGTTCCTTTTGCCTCTTCAAAAATTCACTTCCGACTACCATGTGAATTTTATCCATTCGCTTTCTCCATATCGGTACGGGGGTTTCCCTCACCAAGCGCTTCACCAGAGAAGGTCCCTGAAGTTCTAAACATGGTGGCCAGCGGAGCTTTTGATCAGGTCGGTTTCTCACCTCCAATTCCCGTATCCAAGCATTAGACTATTGCAGTAACGGCTCGTGTGATCACAAAATTTGATTAGCACTGATCATTGTGAGACTTTTGGATAGTAGCTCGACACATTTTGCCTTGCGCGTTCTTAAGTTACTGTAAATCGTTTAGCAGGAATGGTAATAACTGAACAACACAACAAAATGCAAAGTGTTTATTCTCAAAAATTAGTTAGCCGGTGATTTTCTACTCCCATTTTTGAACGGTATTTATTTACGCTTCGATCTGTTTTCCTCACCCTTTATTCATGTGTTTTTTGAATGGCTTACATTGTTTTTGGATCAACTTTAATAAACATTTTTTCCCCCTTGCTGCATCCATATTTCGATGCAAATGATCTAAGGATCGAAACATTCATTTGACCTCTTTCTAATATTTTTCTGATTTTCCTTGTTTACGATTTGCCATTTTTTTAACATCGTTGCTGAGCAGTCCGAAATAGTAACTTGAAACAGAGGAATACAACAGTCTACCGAGTTTGCCAAACTCGCAATTCACTGGATAACGGCAATACAAGCAATGCAAGCCTCACTTGGTATCCCGTAAGATTTTCCCTCAGCTTCAATCCTCGAACTGTCGTGCAACAGTGTTTCGGTTGCTACGCCATTTTTGACGATCAGAGACATGTTGCTTGCGCATCTAAAATTTATTAGATTAAATTAACTTTGTTAGATGAAACAGAGCGTCAAAAAAGTCAATCCTATTTTCAAAATTATTTTGATTAGGTTTTTCTAGGAGTATTATCTCTTCCGAACAACAACAATTATTGAACATAACACTGAAATATCCCGACACTGAAACAAATCGCTAGACAGAACAAGCGTCAAAATCGCCCCAAATCTTGATATCCTGCGCCCAAAGTGCAATATGTTACTTGGCTACACTGCAAGTACAAAACTTTCACTGACTATTGTTGCAAAGCAATAATTACATTGAACGGGAAGGGTAAAAATCTCTAAGACAACACTGCACTATCGACCGCCGGATGCGACAATTCATCGCCTGTAAGACTGGCTTTTTGGGAATTGAGGTAGGGTTACAGTATTTTTCAATCTTAACTCACAAGTCCAGAGGATAGAAGTCAGTCTTTACAAAGCTTGCGGGGCGTAACAGGTCCCCTGTCCAGATCAGCTTGATCTGCTTGTTCTACATGATTGGTCCTGGCGCGGTCCTTGACCTGCGTTGGGGAGTGAGGCGCGCGTGTTGCCGGGGCAGACGCAAGGCTTTTTATCTGGTTTGTTCCTTCAAGGCTGTTTTGAGGTCACTTTGAATAAATCCTTATTTGCAATCGCATTCGTACAACTCAATAAACCTCAATCATTTGTGTACGAGCTGAAAAATTTGATGTGGTTTCTTTTCACGCTACGTGACAAATTGTTGTAGAAACTTTGCTTTTAAGTGTGGTTGTTCGGTGCGCATGGAGATTTTAGGTGCTGAGGCTTCTTATCGGAAGGTTTTCGCTCACGCTGGAAGTACCCTTCCCTGAGGAAGTTGCTTGTTATTTAGCTCAGAAGAAGGTTATAGGCAGGCCTCAAACCGTCATGATTGTGGGCGAAATAAAAATGTTGGTGCTTATTCACCGGACCTATTGAGTTCGGCGTTTGGTTCTTACGTTTGTAATCATCTCGAAAATTGTATGTTTCTACATGCTAACTCAAAACATTTTATTTAAATATCGTTTTATCTATGACGTACAGTATTTCCCAAATTTTTTAATATCTTATCTTCAAAGTCTGGTAATCAAATACTGCACGTTCCTTCTGGCCCATTCGTTTACCTAAGCTACCGTGTTTCCATTACTCTATTTATTAAAACCACCGATTTATTTTTATACAACTGTGTGTAATTTTTCGTTTTTTCTCTGAACGTACCATCAATTTTACAAAATTTCTTCATGAATACTCTCTAATATATTACTTGTTCTGTTAGAATTAATTTTTGACGGGCCAATAAACTTCATAACACACCATTTGATGTCTCATTCCAACCTTGCTACGTTCGTACATTCGAACACAATTTTTACAACTCTATAGAGTCTCTTTCCTTTATAATATACATGACTTCCATTATAATATACATAATATACCACTTTTACTTCGCTCATTATTTGCAGCGTGTCTCTTACTCGTTAACTAAGTTAATTTTGCTTTCTTCAGCATCAATATGCTCGATATTTGACTTCTTCACAACACTCCGTCGAAGATTTCAGCTCAATCTACTTCTAACGTACGTGTACATCCTCTCTTTACACACCGTTGTAGATGTCGCACTCAATCGTGCCTAGTATTCATAAATTCATTTTGTGCGTACTGAATGCACATAACACTTCTTTAACGTTGAGTAATAATGAATGAAGTAAGAGATTCTTTGCGTGCATTCTAAAATGCATCATGATGTCGAAAAAATATTCTGAAGAGATTCAAAGGAGTCGAAAATGCACGCAGCGGATTTTTTCAAGGACGTAAAAAACGCGACTAGCTTATGTACTCTTCTTGCGTTCTCCTGCAAACGTTGAGATGAGCTGAGCTGTTGCTCCTGAATTCGTTGTCGTGTAGCACAGTTTCTAGCCCCAGCATCATTATCTTGAGATAGTTTCCTTCATGACATACGCAATGAGTTTTATGATATTCTGCATCCCAGTTTTTCTTTTTATTTCTGTAAACATTCCATACACTGAATACAGTGCAATTTTCCCGTAACGATTTTGCTTTTCTTTTTTTGCGCGTTGAAGCGCACGATCATTGAACATTCTCAGTGGGCTATATAGACAAAATGAGACGATACATGAACGGTAACTTGGTTCTGCAGCTATCAAAATTTAATGCAACCTTAGGTCGAGTGAAACACTCATCCTTACGAACGTTGATAGACTTGGGGAGTCACCTCGGGTAACTCAAAGTCCTGTTGAAGATATTTTCTGCGTCTTGTTGAGGAAGTGCAGAGTGCAGCAACATTGACATTAATATGCGTGCCCCAATGGCACGAAATGGGATTGGATTGTGGAAGCAAAGCAATCTCAGGATTGCTTGGACGCAATCAGCATCGCACCCGGGCTCACAGATCCCGGTGGCCGCAGGGTGTTATTCTTGCATCAAGCTTGTGTGTTAGCGTGCTGTCATGTTTGATCATCTCAAGTTTGTAGTATTGTATATCCTGTTGCTGAATATTATTTGTTTTGAGGTTTATTTTGCCAATTAAAAGTATTAATTTATTTATTTTTAATTGCTATATGGCTGGAGAGCTGAAAACATTTATGGTTTTTCAATTTTTGCTTTGTGGTGATTATTTTAGAATTTGTGATTAATTTCATGAGCCTAGAAGTGAAAATGGAATCCCTAATTAATTTTGGATCCCAAGCAACAATTTCCCGAATGAAAGTTTTAAATAACATCAATTGATGTTCATCCCGTCAAGAAATGCTACCGAGTTTTCATAAACTGTTTCGAGCCATGGACCAGAAATAGGAAGTTTTTTATATTCTATTTTATTCATGTCTCACCAAGGGCAAAAAAGAACATCTTAGTTTTTCGAAGCTATTTTCTTCAAACGCATATACGTGGATGGGAAGAGTGTCAGTGAGTGTTGTAGATGAGAACTTGAAAAAAATTATTTATTTAAAAGTTTATGTTCTTCTAGCTTTAAAACTGCTATTCCAAACATGAAATTTCTATACCAATAATTATGCAGATCAATTGATGACGAACTTTTGGATATTATATGCAGTTAAACGTAAATCTGCAAGCGCACAGTGCGTTCGTGGGCAGTTTATGATACAAACGCACCAATAATTGCCCAAAGGACTAGCTGTTATTATATCAGATTTCCAAATGGTCGTCAATACAGTTTTGTTGAACTTACGCCTAGTTTCAGAATAATGTCTTCTCAGTCAGTGCTTAAATGTCGCTCACATTCCTACACTGCAATCAGTTCAGAAACCATTTGCTTTATTAGTCACTTATATTTATCCAGAAGTCCTGAAACTCATGTTCTCATTTCATCGATAAAAAAATTTCGAATAATGGCCCTAATATTCATCGAGCTATGTATGCTTGTTATAACTAGCGAAAGTGTTTGTAGCGTTGAAGTTTTCTACATTTTCAAGAAAAAAGAATGACATAGAGCTATCAGGTTCATTCCATTTTCCTTTTCATCAACTTTAGCCTCACAAGTCCAACTCGCCACGCTCTCAGCATCACCGTCGACTTAGACTTGATGAGATGTTGACTGATGTTCCGGGCGAATGCCGCGCAGCTTTGTTCTGTGATCTTCTCAGAGATCATCACCTCGGTTGCCACGTCAGAGATCACCGCCTCTGTTGCCACGTCAGAGATCACCGCCTCTGTTGCCACGTCAGAGATCACCGCATTTGCTGCCACGTCCGAGATCAGTGCTTCTGTTGCCACGTCAGAGATCACCGCCTCTGTTGCCACGTCAGAGATCACCGCCTCTGCTGCCTTGTCCGAGACTTCTTTTTGAACTGCTGATTTCCTGAGCTCTGGATTATGGCCAGTGCCAGTTCTTGTCTCCGTGAATTTCAAGAATACCTTATTTTATGTCATGTTAGTTCAATTTCATCCTTTTTCATAGTTTTTGTTACTAATCATGTTGATGGGAACTCAGAGATTGCATTTTATTTTGTAAAAAATGATACTAGCTATTTTTCCTTTTCTTACCTGCTAGTTCTATCCCAGTTTGTGCAATGGCATACTCCGGCTCTGCCAAATGGAAAGTTTCTTTTTAGCGCGAGGTCTTGTATTCCTATGTTGGTAGGCTGCATGGACTTATTTCGAGGGCATTGAACTAGTGTTTCGATCATATCCTCAAAAATACTTCGGAGCTTAGCTTCAAAGCTCAGTTCCATCATCGCTGTCCCGACTTCAACCGTCGCTGCTGTACTGCCCATTTGCAGCAAGGAAAAACAAGAAGTAATCAGATTATCGTGTTCCGAGCAGACGGCCTTCGAAGACTAACAGCTCAGTAGGTAAACAGTGAACTGACTGAAAGTATTGTAACCTTACTAGATTGACAGACCAGGGATGAACCGGATATTTACACGTGGATGACAATAAAAAGTGTTCAGTAACCTTTCACTCACACACCTCGACATTAATTGTATTTTTTTTAGACATGACCATCAGTTGATGATTACAGACGGCTTATGTCAAGTGATTCACTCATTCACCTCACTAGCTTGGTTCTTTTCTAATTGTGGTCTTCAACATATAATGTACTGAGAAAGTCTACTGTAAACGATCTTTGTTATATGTGAACTATAGAGGCTGTTAAATAGTAATTATTAATGTATTTGGCGCTGTGTGTCTCCCAGGACTTAACGCTGACACTTGCGTCTCCTGTACATTTTGCAACAGAAAATAAATTACTAACTAGCATGCAATTTTATAGGGAAAATTTTTTGTCATCTGTCCGGCCCAATATAACAATATAACGAACCTCGTACAAATACAAATGAACAACGGGTAATAGTAACGAATCTTTAATTTTATCGAAATGTTGTCACGTCCTGAAAACCGCAACTAATCAAGGAATTAAGGCACTAAAATTAGCTCACAGAAGACGCTGAGGACTGAAAACGTATTTGCAAATGATAGATATACATGCAAACGTGAAAACTATTTGTCGTGCGAAAAGGTAATCTGCTCGACTTGGTGCCACTGATGTTTCTCTTCACCATAGAAATAACCGAAAATATTAGACGAACATATCGAGTTGCTGTGATTGAAGTTAGTCTTACGCGCAACCTTACGATAACAAGTAACTCGATCTTCTGAATTGCGTAAGGTCTGCGACCTCCCCGTCTGCAGCATGTCTGTCACATGGATGTGGACCTTCTGCCCTCTCGGAGACTCCAGCTTTGTCCGTTCATCCAATCATGTGTGGTAAGTTGCATGAGTTCTGTTCCTCTGTACGCCTGACTGGGATCGATATGTACGATGGCGTCATGAGATGACGGCAAATGTTCCTACAGAGCGTGGTCATGCAGTGGTGCAGCCTGGAGTTGAATTATTCCAGGTTACACCTCTGCATGGCCGCCTGTCAGTATGCTGTTGTAGCATTGAGGGCGTGCACTGGAAACAAAATACGACGCTTTTAACCCTCTACCGCCGAACGTTCCCCACAGGGAACACTCAATAAAACTGCTAATATATTTTATTTCTCGTCAAGTAGATGCTCTTATGTATTTTTTGAAGTTCACTGCCGAGTTGCAGTTCGTCTCTAATGTGATGTTGGAGACAACCTGATGCTAGAGCCACGTCTAATAACGGTGGTTATAATACCGGCAATATGAGTAGAACCCTCTAACCCTCTACCGGCGGTAGAGGGTTAATGGCGTTCCCGTACATTGTCCTCCCTATGAAAAAATATAAATATGAAAATATAAATATTTCAGAATAAATGACCCCACCTGAAATTTTCATTTACGTTTCACTCATGGAATATATCGTTAAGTGTGATCTACTTAACCTTTGAGACCAAACCGCGTGTTTCGTGATGTTGTTCTTCTCTTTTTCATAAACAATGGTTGCAATATATTGTGGATTTCGTAAACTATGCCTCATTTTCATCAGCCAAGAAAATGTTGACCAATACTTTTTGAACATGTTCTTCAATGTAACCCGTTTCTTTTTGCTTCCGTTGAATTTTTATTTGGACAACCACCTTAAAACTATTCTTATGATCGTTGTATACATTTAAGTTTTATCTATAATAGTAAAAAGTTTCACAATTTTGCTTGCTCTTTATTGCGCTGCGCAAGGTCAATAAACTTAACTTTAATTTTAATCATTCTGAGAATATTGTGTGTTACTTATCGGTAAAATTAACGAAGCATTTGAGTAAATTTTTTTTCTCTCTCATGTTATGAAAGTATTCATGATTCCCTTGTCACGGATTTCAAATTGTAGTTTTTGAAAGAGAACTTAACTTACAAATCACTTCGGAAGTAACGTCTTATTTGGTAAATACGCAATCATTTGTAAATATTGTTGATTGTAGATTCACATTTAAGCAACAAAATTTAGTTTTTCCAAGTTGTCATCGAAAACCGGAGTTAGAATATTAGGCTTTTGACTACGAATATGAAAGCATGCATTCATAGTGAAGGCTGGGAGAGTCATAGCGAGGGTAGCGAAAGTCACAGCGAGGATAGCGAAAGTCAGGGCGAGAGTAGCGAAAGTCATAGCGATAGTAGAGAAAGACATAGCGAGAGTAGAGAAAGTCATAGCGAGGGTAGAGAAAGTCATAGCGAGGGTAGAGAAAGTCATAGCGTGAGTAGCGAAAGTCATAGCGAGGGTAGAGAAAGTAATAGCGAGGGCGGAGAAAGTCATAGCGAGGGTAGAGAAAGTTATAGCGAGGGGCGAGAAAGGTGACAAAGAGTCACCTTGGCAATGTTTGACGCACGAACTACTCAGCAGAAATTCATTACCTTTCAAAAAAAAATTCATGCTTGTTAGAGAAATAATACTGTCGGTTAAAGTTCTGTACAGTTTTACCAGTGAATGAAATTTATTTCTATTGCGTATAATGACGGCTGCTTAAAACAAAGGCTAATATACTTGAATAACAACCACTAGTGTACATAGTTAAATTAATTGCGATCACTATTGAATAATATTGAAGTCATTACAACGAACATTGAAAGGGACTCGAATAATTTAAATTGCTATTGAGCACAATTAAAATAATCATAATCAAAATAGCAAAATGATATAGCGTGAAGTTGGTTCTAGCATTTGATAAATGAGCTTAAACGCCGACGAAGGTACGGAGACTTGAAACTGCTGTGTTTTACACTACACCTATTTATGAACAATTGCAGCGTTACAAGGGAAGATTATGTTTGACAAACGGTGTAACAGATTTTAAGTTTTTTCTGTCTTTGGTTAATAATGTTATTTCCTATTGCCTTTTATCTAACAAACGACGAATATAATGATTATTCTCTTTAAACCTTGATTTTCATGAACTGGGTAGTGATGTTTTGACGCTAGCTAATTATACTAGGCTAATTTCTATGATCCCCAGCAATCCAGACCACACTAATTTGGTGGAAAAAAAAAATTTTTGATGACCATAGAAACTTCAAAATTATTCTTCTCAAACGTTTGAAGAACTTCTAGAACATTCTTGCAATGTATATGGCGATATAAATGCAAGGAACGTTTGCTCAACAGGTCAGTTCACTTCTAGCCGTCACTGTGCAAACAAGGCGATCGTCTTCAGTCATTACTATCAGAATTCATCATGCATGGCATCCAGGGGTTGTAAGCATGTGGCAGACACATTTTGATACACCTGTGGAGAGTTTATCGAAACTAGAGATAAATAGTACTCTCTGGAAAGATCACTGAAAATTCGCGAAGCCTACAATATATATTTCAGCATGCCTGTCGGGGATCAGGAAAATTTCACCTGTAAACTCTGCAAAAGAACTCTGGAAAATAAGAAAAACTCAAATATATATACACACAGTGTATATTTCTTTATTTTAACATATCCTATTACACTGAGTTGAATGTGTCTGTATTTTTATACTTATGTTTTCATTCTACTTTTTAACAGGTTGGTATACAGAGGGCAAAACAGAGCTATGAGATTTGCAATCCCCCGAATTTGGAGGGAACCAACTGATCACTCAAGCAATTGTTTTTTTCTGAATGGTAGACTTTACAAACGTGGAGCAGGCAAAAATGCGCCTGCTCTCATAAATCCTGGCCTTCTGTCATCTATTGCGCCAGTGCCACACTGCTCTGAGCTCCGTACCCATTCCTCCTATGAGAGAGCAGTAGTGTTTACAAAACGAAAATAGTTCAGAAGAACAAGAAGACACTGATCCAGAGTTCAGAGACGCAACTGATGGGAGAAATCCATACTACCCCAGTCGAGAAAACATCAATGACCTGATCAGAGATATTGGCCTCACGAAGTCAAATGGCGAGCTTTTGACTTCGAGACTCAAGCAGTGGAATTTGCCAGATGAGAGTGTGCACATATCAGGTCAGTGAAAGCGTCACTATCACTTTTCAACCTTTATCACCACTCGTCAAGATGAGCTTGGCTTTGGCCACAATATGACCGGTCTGTTTGAGGCCATTGGAATTACCTTAACCCCATAGAGTGGCAGCTCTTTATCGACAGCTCGTGCAGAAGCCTCAAAACAGTGCTGCTTCATTACGGGAATATTTACCCATCCCTCCTCACCCACTTCGTCCAGCTCAAAGAGGAATACATGAGTGTCAAGATCTTGTTTGATTCCTTGAAATATGAAGAGTACCGTTGGGAGGTTGTCGGCGAGTTCAAATTGGGAGCTTTCCTGATGGGTCTCCGGCATTACCAAGTATCTTGTTATCTTTGCCTGTGGGACAGCAGGGATACCATGACACACTACCTCAAAAGGAACTGGCCACAGCGAACCAAGTCAAAGACAGAAAGAGAAGCATGGGACAGCTTTGTCACAGTAATTCTTGGCTTCTTGGGGAATCATAAGGATGAAAACTGTGTGGAGCTTATTGAAAACTAAGTGACACACTAGGGAAAGATGGGTTGCAGGATGTCCCTTAAAGTGCCTATCCCCGACGCCATTTCCACAAATTTAAGGAAAACATGGGAGCGTACTCCGAGGAGAAAGGCGAGCGCTTCCACCAGGATATTTTAGACTTTGAACGCTGCTACCAAGGGTCTTATAATCAAAACATGATGGAATACTATATTTGGGGGCTAATTCGTGAAAGTAATCTGCAATATTAGCATGAATTTAGAAGAACTACTCATTCACGAGTATAATGTGTCTATTGACTTACTGGTGTAATTCTTGAAGAAATAACAGTCATTATTGCATTATATGTCGTTTTGTATCTACTATGTTCAAGTCAAACTTTAAATTTGTCAATTTGTCCCTATGAGAAAAGGAAAATTTAAAAAATATCATTATCCTGGACACAAGAGAAAAATTAGAAGTTTATAAAAGAATTTTTTCATGTTTTCTAGACATAAGCTAATAAGAAATATCAGTTTCAACTCATGAACAAAAACTTTGTTTTACGGTTTATGCATGTCATGCCTCGAAAAGAACCAAAATTGCCCTCTCGTGAGAGATGTGTTCTCTTCTAAGCTATAAAGCATCTGTGCAATCTTCTACGATCCTCGAGAAGATCCTTCATACCTCGAATCCACAATAAAAAGAGCGCCGCCCAGTTTTCAAGCTCAAAGAGTACCCATCAGTTGAAAACATACCCTTTCCCTACCGCCATCACCATCTCTACTCCGCTCCTCTAGGCATCTTCCACGATAGTTCCTCGCAAGGAAGACGGATACATGGAACCGGCATCGTAATCTTTTGCCAGTCAAGCTAATGACAGGCCTTCCACGCTCGCCAATCTCTGTACCCTAGGCTGGCATGTATTTTACCCTAGAATGCTTCTTGATTACCCTAGGAAATGTAAATGAGGGCAAAATTGTAATTACCGTATAGTCTTTCATAATACAATTGGCTTTGCCCTTAATTACGCCACATAGACAGCTTTTTTAAGGTAAGTAGGGATTCGTTAATTAATCAATGAATGATCTGAACACCTTTATTATGGAAATGTGTGTAAAATTACAGCCTTCCAATAAAATTACGAAAGATATTTCCAAATGTTGATCAATAAACAGCTCAAACGAACACACTGTTATATCTCAGGATGTGCCTCGTAAAGGGAGCACCGCCGGATGTCTTTGTCTCACTGGGTTTCGCATGTCTCGGAGCCGGATAAGTCATAAACGGCCAGAACTGACCGACCGAAGTCCTTTATGGTGCCTTGCCTCTGCCACCTTTTACAAGCACCGGAAGGTCTTTGTTTGACTTTTGGGCACTGCTAGTTTTAAGGAGGTCTGTCACCGATGGAATCAGTACATTATTAGGAGCATTGCTGTGCGTTTACTTATCCAGCTCCTTAGTCTACAGCTAACAGAAGTTAAAGCTTCTGCTACAATACCTCTAGTAGTGCCGAAAGATCCGACACTACAAATTGGCGACGAAGATTTCGAATCTCCAAAGTGAATTTGAACTTTACAAGTGCTTTGAAACCAAGATGACGTTAGCTGTCCTTTACATCTCTACATCATCCTCTACATCTTCTACAGTTAGCTGTCCTCCATTCGACGTTGAAGTGGAAACAGTGTGTTAGTTTCTGCAGAGGCTACAAGTACATGTGCAGACGCTTTTCAGAAGGCGGGAAACAATGGCAGTAAGAAAGCTAGTATTTTAGTTAAAGCCTTGCCTGTAAACATCATTACTGATCTACAAAGAAGAATTAAACCTACGTTACTCTCTGATGCTACGTATGATGAACTAGAAGAAAAGTTAATACAGCAATTTGAAATCAAGAAATCCATTGTCGGCGCATCTGTTACATTTCTAAATAGAAAGCAAGGTGTTAATGAATCCTTAGAAAGTTGTGCAAAAACACTAAATGACTTAGCGCCTGCATGCAACTACAATAATTGCTGTCGTGATCGTCTCTTGAGAGATGCTTTCGTGGCTGGTCTTCGTTCATCGCAAATTCTCAGTGCAGTTTTACAGAAGTGTGACGGGAAAACCTTCAACGAATGTGTTGAACATGCAAAACTCATCGAACAGTTAAGTTCCGATGCTCAAGATATTATTCGTGAGGACTCATCTTCATCGTTTTTCACAACAGAAAAATTACAGCCGAACTACACATGCATCCGTTGCGGAGCTAAGCAAAAGCATCTTGCAAAGAATTGCTTTGCGTTGAAACTGAAGTGTAATACATGTGGGAAGACTGGCCACATTTCTAAAGTTAGCAAATCTACTACGGCAGCACGGCCTTCTCAGGCGGAGCCTACACGAAGGGAACCTACATTAAGGGGACCTACACGAAGAGAAATTGACGCAGCTCGCACTTACATAGTGCAGCCGGAAAGGAGTGATTGTCATTGCAACGTCGGAAAAGAAGATGGGTCAATGAAGAGTTCACGTGAGCCTCCACAGCGGAAGAACGAAGTTGTTCTACAAAACACTAGGAACGACAATGGTGACGGTAATGCTGAACATAATTTTTCTGATAATCACTTGAATGACTTTCATTTTTTAGAGTAAACACCATTGTAATTCCCGTTACAAAAGAGCCTACTATGTAAACATGCAACTTGAATTGTAAACCTGTTGAATTTCTGCTTGATAATGGTAGTGCAGTCTCAACAATGCGTAAAAGAGATGCACTTGCAGTTGGTGCTGTTATAAGTCCTACGTGTAGCAAAGTGCTCGGATACAGTGGTGGCTCTGTAAATTTGCTTGGTCAATCTTCAATAATCATTAGTTATAAAGACGTCAGCTTTAATCACAAGTTTATCATTGTGGAAGATGATAGAATCAACTTGCTTGGCCGAGATATTTGTTCTAAACTCAACGTATATGTTGTCATTCCTGATAAATGCGACACTATAAACTAAACGGATTGCCATAGTTTGCCGAGAAGCTTGTCTTTGAAATATGATTCGTACTTATCATCTGATTTACAGTCTAACGTTAAAGATACCGTTCATCTTGATGTGTTGCCTAATGCAGTTCCTGTATTTTGTAAAGCACGCCCTGTTCCTGTAAGACTAAAAGACTCTGTAAAAACCGAACTGGAGCGCTTGCAGAGCATGGGTAAAATTTCTAAAGTGTATGATAGCCAATGGGCATCTTCTACGCTTAATGTTCTAAAGTCTGACGGCAGCGTGAGAATCTGTGGAGATTTTTCAGCCTCCATTAACAATTTTCTGCATCCTGTTCAATCTGTACTACCTGTCATTGATGATGTAATTTCTCAAGTCGGAGACGCGAAGTTTTTCTCCAAAATTGATTCGTCAAACGCATTTCTGCAAATTCCGTTGGAAGAAGAATCAAAAAAGTTTACGACCATTAACACCTCGGAAGGTCTATTTATGTACAATTACTTACCATATGGATTGCGTGCAAGCCCTGGCATTTTTCAAGCGTTCATGAATAGGACTCTTTATGGCATCGATAAAATGATTGTGTGCCACGATGATCTACTCATTTTGACCTCTTCCTATGATGCTCGTTTGGAAGTTCTTGACAAAGTGTTGTCTGTCCTCAAAAATGCTGGAATTCGCTTAAATCTTTCTAAATGTGCCTTTCTAACTGATCGTGTGTCTTATCTAGGGTACGTTTTTGAAAACAAAGCTGTTCACCCTAATTCTCAGAAAGTAGACGCAATTTTCAATGCTCTTGTTCCCAAAAACCTCAAACAGTTGCAAGCTTTCATTGGATTGTGTAATTTCTACAGTCGTTTTCTGCCCAATTTTTCTCATGTCATGCATCTTCTGAATTCGCTACTTAGGAAAGATGTACCTTTTCGGTGGACTCCAGAGCAGGATAAAAGTATCCAAATAATCAAGGATATCTTTCGTTCGCATAAGCCTTTAAAATTATTTGATCCAACCATGAAACTCTCCTTGAAACGGATAGTTCGGGTTATGGGGTTGCTGCCGTACTCATGCGACGCGTTGGTCTTTCTCATGATTGGTGTCCTGTTCAATTTGCTTCTAGATCTCTAAATAATGCAGAGCGAAACTATTCTAACATCGAAAGAGAAAGCCTTAGTGTTGTTTTCGGTGTCGGAAAATTCAAGAAATTTCTTCTTGGTGCTTAGTTTGTTATTCATAACGATCAAAAACCTCTTTGTGAACTTTTTGCACATAACAAGGGTGTACCTCTCAATTGTTCCGCTCGTATTCAAAGATGGTCTCTCAGACTGTCCCAGTTTGACTATGTTTTCAACTACTCGAAAGGCAAATGTAACGTAAATAGCGATTGTCTTAGTAGGCTTCCTCTACCCACTACGGTAGAACTAGAACCGTACGAAATGATCTTTGCAGTGAACTCTCTCGACAAAACTCCAATTCCGTGTGAAAATATAAAAACTCAGACTGACGTGGATAGTGAACTATGTCAACTCAAACAATACATAAAGTTTGGCATGCCTCTTAAACCTAATCCTAATTTGTCTGAATTTAAGAACCTGCTACCTCAGATGACCATCATGAAAGGTTGTATACTTTATAAAGAAAGGGTTTTAATTCCCAAGTCATTACGGAGTTTAGTTCTTGAAACATTTCATGATGGACATCCTGGCATTTGTGGCATACAGGCCTTGGCCAGATCGGTTATTTGGTTTCCCGGAATGGACAAAACTATTGAAGACATCGTAAAATGTTTCCCTCAATGTCAATTAAATCGGGCAAAACCTAAGTCTAGAAATGTAGAATGGCCTACTCCTTCTCGTCCTTTTGAACATATTAATGTTGATCACTTTTTCTACGAGAATAAAATTGTTTTCATTGCTGTAGATGCATTGTCTAAATATATAGAATGCGAAGTTGTACCATCCACGTGTGTATCAGATACTGTCGATGCTTTGAGAATTATTTTCAGCAGAAACGGGTTGTGTGATGTGCTCGTAAGTGACAATGCTTCTAACTTTTCATCTCAGGACTTTAAAGATTTTCTAATTTCCAACGGCATTGAGCACCTCATACCTCCGCCCTACTCTCCATCAAGCAATGGTCAAGCTGAGAGGGGGGTAAGAGTCATTAAAGTCGTGTTGAAAAAACTCTCTTCTTCCGAATCGTTCAAATCACGTCTAGCAAAAAAAAGCGCTATTTCAATCACATTGTATTCCTCTTAGTATCACAAAAATTGCTCCCTCGGTAGCGCTGAACAATCGTAAATTTGTTACTTCTAGAGATAGAGTTCATCCTAAATACTCTGTGTCCAGGTCTAAGCCTATGGATGAAACTCAATTTGATGTCGGTGATCATGTTCTTGCTCTGAATTTAAGAAATGGTCCCAAGTGGCTGAAGGGAATTATTGTATTTAAAGTTGCAGTTAATATCTTTCATGTTCAAATCTAAGCATTAAATGTAATCTGGAAGACATTCAAATCAGCTGCTTCACTCTTCTAGTAATTTGGGATCTTTCAGTAGCAAGGAGACTGAGCCTTCCACTTTGCAGCCTGGTAGCAATTCACCTGTACAAAATGAACCGCATTGATCAGGTACAATAACTAAACCTGTAATGCGAATGGGTTGTTGAGTTCTGCCTTCCGTTTGTCATATATTCATCTAAAAAGGGGGGAGGGGGGGGGGGAAATTGTTATATCTCAGGATGTGCCTCGTAAAGGGAGCACCGCCGGATGACTTTGTCTCACTGTGTTTCGCATGTCTCGGAGCCGGATAAGTCATAAACGGCCGGAACTGACCGACGGAAGTCCTTTATGGTGCCTTGCCTCTGCCACCGTTTACAAGCACCGGAAGGTCTTTGTTTGACTTCCGGGCACTGCCAGTTCTAAGGAAGGTCTATCACCGATGGAATCGGAACATTATTAGGAGCATTGCTGTGCGTTTACTTATCCAGCTCCTTAGTCTACAGCTAACAGAAGTTAAAGCTTCTGCTACAATACCTCTAGTAGTGCCGAAAGATACGACACTACACACACGCAGCACTGTGGTCGACAGAATTGGTGTAGGGGGTTACATAACTAGTTTTCACAATACATGAATAATAATTGTTACAGAAACCAAAAAAAAAATTTTGGACGAAAAATGCAGACCTTTGTAATATTTTTTCCTCTCGCAGTCTTTTGACCAGTTCAAAGCAAATGAATAAACTCAACGTTCGTTGTTGAGTATAGCCATACAGTCGTTGTTGAGTATAGCCGTTGAGTATAGCCTTAGTTCAAAAAAAGTCGTTGTTGAGAATAGCCCTAGTTTGAAATAAGAAAAAGCCTAACTTAATCCAAACAATTTTTAATTTCCAGGAAGCTATTCTACTTTCATAAAAAAGAGTTCTGCGAATACATAATACAAAACTACAATCTACAAGATAATAAAAACGCTATCACGCTTTCTGCATTTTATATTTCTAAGGTATCGACATTACAGAATATTCTGCACACGAGGCATTACTTTCACTTCATTAATTGCCTTAATTATATTAGTATTAATTGGAAAATTAGAAGCAGTGAAGCACTGCATGCATCAAACTACGTATGGTTTCATTCATCTAACTGGTTCTTTGTGAAGTTTTGGTAAAATTTAATTTGCTGAAGAAATGTTCAACGGAAGCGTTTGAAAACAGAAAGGCCAACAAATTTGAAATTACAATTTTAAAATTTGGATAACATGACAGCCACTGGCATTTTTACGGTTAAGCAGCGTTTCCCGGTAATTAACAGCCGACATTTCTGGTGTCAATTGTTCATTCAAGAAATGTTTTCGACACTCTTCCTCAAGACATTTCTTTTTGACAAACTTTTTCACATGAGGAATTTCGTCTAATATAAGTAAAAACAAAAAATTTTGGAGTCAGTGTTGAAGCATTACGCTGATTCAGACAGCGTATGAGGTCATGTATAGGAACCTCGGCGAAAAAACTTTTTTTGGATTTAAGAAACCCCTTCAACTAAGAAGCATCTACAATAAGAAAAAGAAGCTCTTTCTCTTGTGAATTAATGCCAGTTATCTCTGACATCGCTTCAGTTGCTGTCATATCAATGTATATAGTCTCGAATGGCCGGCCGATTCGAATCGTCGGTTGTTCTATGTTCATTTTAAAATTTCGCGCTCTGTAGAGATCTAAAACCCGTAAGGCGTGTAATAGTGTAATCTACTACATGCCTTAAGGTTGGGTTTTTAGATCGCTACTGAGGGCGAAAATTGAAAATTAGTGTAGAATAACCGACGATTCGAACCGACGGCCTTTCGAGACTTACCCTATCACCTATTGGGACAAAATCATTAGTGAGTGTTGGATGGGATGGATTCAGCAAAGAGATGGTCGCATTCTTCTCCAAAGCCACAAGCATAAAATCTGAACAAAAGCTCAGATTGGAGATATCGGAGAGTCAGACTCAAACAAGGTATTAAATGTGTTCAGTTTCCCAAAATTGTAATTTAACAACTCCAAACAAGCGCGGGTTAGCTTGTTGTTTAACAACTCAACAAAGTGAAGTGTGAGTGCATCCCACTGCTCCAGCAATCGTCGTACACAAGCTTGTAAAGAAACTGCACGCCGCACATTGCGAAAAGAACCGCGACTTGTTCAGTACCGTTATGGAACACGTTAACTTGTGCTATATTCATGAAATAAATGTTGATACGTTCTATCTTTGAATTTAATATCTTCTGCTCAATAAATTCTTATTTGGGTTATTCAACTGTAGTTATTGACAATCTTCTATGTTTTTTCATGATTTTTTTAAACTAAATCAGAAATTTATATTTTACCCTAGATTTTACATATTTTCTTTTACCCCAGACTGTACCCTAGGAGGGGTCTGATTACCCTAGACTAGTGTGATTACCCTTGGAGTGGAAGCACTGGCTAGTGAAGCCACTTCTGTCGTCCGAAGCCCCGCCCACCCGGCATTTGGTGGGGTCAAATGTGGATGTGGTATTGCAGTGGAGGTGTACCACCACCTCCACTGTAGTTTTGTAGAGTGATGAAAGTTCGTAATTCATGAAATTTATGTACGGACACGTGAAAACTTATGTCTGAATCTTTTTTGAAAGTACTACTGCACTTGTGTATAATGCATGAGCTCGGCATATTGGGAAAGTAGTCCTTGAACGCAGCATGGATAAGCTGCACCCTTCCACGCCGAGTGCCAGTAAGGGTTGCCAGATGAATCCGTCAGCTCATGGCCACATTTTATGAAAAACGATGGCCAAAATGGCCATTACAAAATATATAAACAATTTTCCATTTAAAAATCATAATACTAACTACTTTTATACTCACTTTGACAATGTAACGACGGAAGCACCCCCTTGAGATGTTGCAAGTCTATTGTTTGTTGAATTATGTGATGTTTTAGAAAATGGCCAAGAAAATTTCTCATGGCCACGGCGTTCAAAAAATGGCCATTTTTGTGTAAATTGGCCATGAAATGGCCAATCTAGCAGCCCTGTGCCAGTTGCAAACTGAGCCCCATCTCCGTGTCTGGGGCCGTCACCCTACAGGCCCTACAGCACCGTGCCCTACAGCTACCGAAAATTGGCTTCACTTTAGAGCGATGACGCAGGTTCCATGTATCCAACTTCCTTGGTTCCACGTCACCGAGAGCCACCACTTCGGTCGGAAGAATATAGGTCTGTGTCTACATTATTTAAATCAGGCCTAAATGCTTTCATTTTACATAGATTTAACGCAGAGTTAATTAGGAATGTGAGTCTTTACACCAATTAAATTTCAATTACTGTTCTGATGCGTTTGTTCTGTTACGTTAACCAAGGGCCCAACACTTTATTGCGGCTGAAACTCCCGTGATGCTAATACGTTGGTGTTCCTTTTTGGGATCATCGACAGCAGGTGATGAATCCGTAGTCCTTTCAAAATGGGATTAAAAAATGGATAATGAGCATGACAAGTTAAAACATTAGTGCCGTGTGACTCAAAATAAAGGAGTATAGGATGAGAAGACAAATTTCACATCTGTTATATTATACATAATTTTTAATTGAAGGAACGATCAACCACTCCGTTTTCATACCACCGACTCCCAAATGGACTCGTTAGATAAGTTCTCATTATTACTATCATGTGTAATCGGCTTCTCTGAGCAGCTTTGTGATATACAAATAGTTGTCAGCGTTCATCACTTTCAATGGTGAAATAAGTTTTCGTCAAGTTCTATTTCCCTTTGAATAGAAAAGAGGGGACGATATCACAAAATGATATTAACGATACTTATAAAGCATGGATAACTGAGTGCTTTGAAAAACAGCTTTGTTGATGCATGTACTCGACAGGCTTTTCAACTTAATCACCTGATCACGATAACAGAAATAAATAATTTAGTTACGTTCTTTATAAAACTAACTAAATAATTGTATCAGTGCAATTTGTTTCATTGAAGACTGGTGGCAGCATATGCCAAACATCTCATTGAAATGATTCCTAAAAGAACGTAAATTGGGTCGAGCAAAACGTGAACTCAAACGACTGGTGACGCAGCGGTAGGGTCGAAAAAATAACCTTAATAGGAAACTCTTACAATTTTTTCGTGGGGTTGAATCAGGAAAACATTTGGCTTATGAAGCTTCAGATTCAATAATTTTTAATTTTTCCTGATGAAAACTTTCGTAACTTAGACGAAAGCTTCATTCAAAGTATGTGCCATCGCTAGCAATCCATTACTCCTATCTGTCTTTCAAATTGAGAATGTGCTTTTCCCAAAATAGTTCGCAATTTGAGGTGAAGTTTGGGTGCTCGCTGTTGTACAGTGGTGAAGGGATCGGCCTTGCATGTTGGAGGCCCGGGTTCGTATCCCGGCACTGGCGCGGCGATTTTCCCCGTTGGGTATAAGGGAAAGCTCAAGCACAATACCCCACTCAACCCAGGTGTCTGAAATGGGTACCGGCTTCACGGGGGAACCGTCATGGTGTCCTATATATAGTGTTAGTTATAAGACATTTGAAAAACCAATGCTTAAGATCATATGTATCAGGCTTGATTGGAAATAAAGCATCCTTAGATGCCGATGTTTTTTTTTTTTTGTGATGCAGCCAGTATAAAATTTTTTTGCAGATTTGTAATTGTTTTAAAGTTCCTAGGAAAGCGCGTCAGTCATTGATGGAAACAAGTAGCAGTCTGAGGGGGCCGAGTCTGGTGAGTACAGAGGGTAACCAAATGTAAAGATATGTCTCTGACGTCTTGCGCTATGTCTGGAATGAGCCGTCGTCTTATAGCAAAATGAATTTTCCGCAATTTGTATCTCAATATGGACGCTCTTCGGAGAATGCACGGATCAAATTGACCAGTTGTTTACGGTCGCAAACGGTATTCGCTGTTTCACCGCCTTTCAGAAGCTTATGGTGGACCACATCCTTCTGATACCATCTAATGATCCCACTCACAACATTAGCTTCCTTCCAAAACTATTATATGTATTTGCAGTCGAAATGGACTGTTGTCCAGAGTAAATTCATAACTTTTTGAGGTACGAGGGCTCGAAGAAGATTAATCTTTTAAAGACTCTCCAACGCAAAATAGCCATTCCTTCATGCCAAGAAAGGCAACACTTCACACACCATGCCGCACGGGCTTAGCATTTTATTTGAAACTAGACATGTTTACCTTTAATAACAAAATGTCATGAAAACTCAAACTTGGTTGCACAAGAACGTTGTTTTGGCAGGTACTTCCTTAGCGTTGAACTGACATAACAGTTGAGACTCAGAATCAATCTTTGCTTCCAACGCATCAATGTTTCCCATTTAAGCGTCTCAATTGTGTCCTAAAGCATTCGATCTGCATGCGGACGCGCATTGCTGTGCTGAAGGATGACGCCCTTTTGATTTACCAAAGATGGGCTCTTTTTTTTAAGCGGTATTTAGGCTTCGGAACTGTTGACAGTACAGTCCTGCTGTGATTTTTTGGTTGTTTTAAACAAACTCGTAGTGTGTAATTCCTTTCATATCCCACCAAACACACAACAAATTTTTTTCAGATGGAGTCCTGGTTTTGGTTGCGATTACGGTTTTGCATGTCGATCTAGCCTTTGCTGTTCATGTTTAACATTGCTTTACATAATCAACTTTTCATCTCCAGTGACAGCTTAATCCAGAAAAGGTTCTTGCAGTTGGCGGGAATGCAAAGATGCACAGACATTCACGCCCTGCTGACGATTAACAGCCGAGAGGTCATAAGGAACTAGGGTTTGCATCCCAGGATCCAGGATGATTTAGGGCTGAAATTTCCCGGTAAGGGAATTCCTTTTTTCTCTGGAATTCCTGGGATTCTAAATAGAATACATATGTATTTCAAGATTTTAGTTGGAAAAAACAAAATCATGCTGTTTAATATGAATATTCAATTATAGAGCTCAAGATAGGACTTCAGTGTATTAATACTTTGTAATTTACATCACTACACAGTGTAGTCTACATTCTCTCATAATATAGTTCAACTACTGCAGCAGAATATATTTTGTTGTCTGGTTTTGCAGGTAATAAAGAATTGACTGTAATAGATACGATGGCAATGGCTGATGTTGGGGAAGCTAAAGCCTTTGTGTGGCGATACTATGTTAAAGATGCAACGGGAGAAAGTGCCAAGTGTGTAAGGTGCGGTAAAAATTTACATTGCAAAGGTTGGTCTACCAGTGGTTTATTACGTCACCTAAAGAGCCAACACAACATGGTGAATCTTGAAACTGCAGACCCAGTTGCGTCAACTAGTGGCTGAGAAAAAAAATTCGTATTGGAACAAAGCGCCCTCATGCAAGAGAGGCCAGTAGTGAAAGCACTAAATCTAAACAAACAAAAATCACAAGTTTCGTAAAGGTTCATCAAAGTGCTCCAGAAGAACACATGACCAAGCTTGCAAGCTAGTAGCAGTTGATGGCTTGTCAGTAAATACATTTATAAGAGTGAATTCTTAGAGAATCGTTCTCACATAGAGGTTTTTCGCTCCCTATATCCCCAAATACTGCGATGGGCATGGGCAACAAATTACAATGCATAAATGTAAAAATATAAAGAAATCCCGGGATTTTTATTTTGTCCCGGTATTGTAAACCCTTTAAGGAACCCACTTTCCAAGTTTAGGTTTCTTTCCCAGCTTCTTTAAGTGACGCTGAATTGTCATTGCACTCAAATGAATTTAGAGCTCTATTACCTTATTGATACTGCATGATTAGCTTCAAACCTGTTTCAACATGAAAACGGACGGGATTTATGAGACGATCTGATATGAACTTATAGTAATGAGCTCATAATTTATTTAACATAAACATATTTTTTTGAAGGCCAGGATGAGTGCAGTTCACTCAAAATATGCAAAAGCTTGCTTACCTCAAGCCCGTAAGGAAAGGTTTATGCTCATTTCTTCGATTTTAAGACGTTCGTTTGATACACAAAAATGAACTCAACGAGTGATAACTATTGCTAAATCGATTTTACAGGGTGCATAGAGTAAACTTTCTTTTTTAAAGTGCGTGCTCTGAAGCTTACAGGATCCACAGGCAGGTTCGAGAGAGAGAGAGAGGGGATCATAAAGTGGTGTGACCATGTGGTTCAGTAGCCATCATGCGTTGGAGTAACGAACAACGTACATTTGCCGTATAAGCCTATTTTCCCAGACAGAGTTCGGTGGTTTCAACCCAGGGCGGTTTCCGAAATCGTTTCTGTATAACGCCTTTGGGACCCATCTCGGACTGGAAATCTATTTTTTTGTGGGTGACAACGTTCAGGAAAACTGATTTTGTGCATAGAAAAAGAAGAAGAGACTTCAACAGCATCGATAGCTTGGTTGCGAAATCGCTTCCCGGGCGCCTTATCTCACTGAGAGACAATTTGGAGTGGCTGGCGCTTTCTCCCGATTTGGCACCATGTGACTTCTTTTTGTGGGGGTGTTCAAAATTCTGTGTCTATACTGACCACCCACAAACTCTAGAAGATCTGAAAAGAAATATTCAAGGAGAAACCGCTAACAAACCCATCAATATGCTGGAGAGAGTGATAAGAAACAACATAATTAGGTTCACCCAGTGTATAGATTATGGCAGACGTCATTTTCTATACACTGGGTGTATAGATAATGAAATGTAAAGAGAATGGCAGATGTCACTTAACCGATGGGATTTTTGAAACTATGAAAACCACAACTTTATATGTGTAACCTTGTTTGAAAAATAAAAATGTGTTTATACAACTTTTTTGTTTTATTGCAATACAAAATAAGGAAGTTAGTTTGCTGGACCCTGTTCTTCTCAGCTCGTTCTGAACTATGGTAACTTAAAGTTGAACCCTGTTTGCTACGTTCGGAAGCGGTTAAAAATGAATCGTGGAAAACATTGTCTCCAAACTTTACTGAGTCGGCCTAAACCGGTTTAATCCGGAGTAAATAATTCAATCTGATGTGATGTATTATAACACTACCTGCTGACAGGATTTGAAAATGTAGTGAAGTTACTAGGGATATTATACCGATAAGATGGCACGGTCTCCTATTTTTCAGTAAAATTAGATGAAGTTGTGCATTTGGAAAGAGTATAAAATAATCATTCTATAATTTTGAGTGCATACTACTTAGATCAGTGTCACTCCTGTGTCTAGTATTCTTATAAAACCATTCGACTTGAATGTGAGTACAGTTAGTGATGAACCCTCGATGTTCAATTGGTCCAGCCTCAAATGTTCAGTCCCTGCAGTCGTTTCTTAAGGCCCTTTTACATTGACGGTGTCTTCGCACTTCACACCCTCGCTCCATCCCGCCAGCCAAATAAGCTCCGCCCACAGCAATGCAAAACGACCCTTATTGCCACGCTCACGGTAAGGAGCGGCAACATTCAGCATGCTAAATATTGGCGGTGTGCACTGCCAGTCAACAGCGTTCAGTTGCTCTTGAGACCATAGAGAACATGTGTAGTAGTCATGGCTTACATATTGTGAAGCAAGGAAGAAATTGAAACTCCTGTCGAAAAATGTAAAAAATATCCATGTTTATGGAACGTTAAGCTCGCAGAGTATAAAAACAGAGTGTACAGAGAATTTGCTTTTAAAATTATAGTCTCTCACTTCCCAAATTTTGATATTGCAATGGTTAAAATGAAAATTCAAACACTCAGAGGCCAAGATAGGAAACAGCTCTCACTATTCAAAAAATCAAAGAAATATACACTGCGTGTGTAAACGTAAAATTAATAAGTGTAATTAAATTGCACAATGTACATTGCTCTCAAGAAAAGTACTTCAAATACACAGAAAACATTCGGCAGGTTTCATTAGAATTCAAATTAAAGGAAAGAGTAAAAAAGTACACCTAAAAATCAGTTATTGGTATTTATTTTTTCTTTCCATTCACAGTGTTTTTTTAAGGTAATTGGGTAGTATGGAAGTTTTTTAGAATATCAGATTTTTACTTCTGCAAATTATTCTGTAAATATTCTGCAAATTATTCTGTCAAGTATTCTGTCAGTATTGCAAGAGCAATACTGACGATTGCTGTCTCTTGGGATGGAGCGTCGTATTGAGCGGCAATGTAAAAACAAGTCGGTGAGCACTGACGCTCAATCCTCTCGTGGGAGGAGCTGTAGCAAGTTCACCGTCGCTCCACACCGACGCTCCACACCGCAGGTGTAAAATGAGCTTTAGAACTCAATGCTCGTGTGAGTTTAAACTTTTATGTAATTCACTGCCCAAAACTTTTAAAATTCTGAATGTAGAACATATTTCCAATTTGAAAAATCTACAAAGAGTATCATACAAAGATAGAACTCAAAAGCATGTTCATTTATAAAGAAAAAAAAACACTGAAAGGGTCAGTCTGCTAAACTAAGGGGCTATCAATATTTGTTTTTGCAAGCAAAGTTCTGAAAAATATTTAAATATGCAAATTGATGTTCAAATACATTTTTCTAAAAAGAATAAAAAGAAGAACCAGAGTAAAAGCGAACATTTCGTTTTTTGCAAACGTTTCGGAATTATTCAAATTCCATCATCAGTGCTGAAACAGGAGAAAAAGAAAACTTTAAGATCCTAAGAAAAACACATGCATATATTCCACAAAATTCTCTTAATGTCTAAAAGCCCTAATTTGTTTTCATTCATACACGAACAGTTGCATACTCACAATTTACACAAACACACATGTACACGCCAATCCTGATACACCCAGTGAACGAACACACGCTATGCTTACACACACACACACACACACACACACAGACACACACACACAGAATTACGTCAGTAGGTGGGGGCAATTGATAACTTTACGGCACTAATGTCTTTGTTGAGGTTAGGCTTTATAAGTGTGACTGCTGCATGCCGTCTTACGTTGGTAGTACCAAACTCCAACAATTCATCAGACATAGCCAACACGCAGGAATATCTCACAGAACCGATCGCGCACTAACCCTTCCAATTCAATCAGCAATTAGAGATCACTGCGAGAAGTCAAACCATTCATTCACAAATACAAATTTTTCAACTTTATGTCGAACTATTAGTGAGCATGACCTTAGAATTTTAGAGTCCCTTTTCATATCCACTCATAAATCTAACCTCAACAAAGACATTAGTGCCGTAAAGTTATCAATTGCCCCCACCTACTGACGTAATTCTGTGTGTGTGTGTCTGTGTGTGTGTGTGTGTGTGTGTGTGTGTGTGTGTAAGCATAGCGTGTGTTCACTGCATGGGTGTATCAGGATTGGCGTGTACATGTGTGTTTGTGTAAATTGTGAGTATGCAACTGTTTGTGTATGAATGAAAACAAATTAGGGCTATTAGACATTAAGAGAATTTTGTGGAATATATGTATGTGTTTTTCTTGGGATCTTAAATTTTTTTTTTCTCCTGTTTCAGCACTGATGATGAAATTTTAACAATTCCGAAACGTTTGCAATAAACGCGTAATGTTCGTTTTTGCTCTGGATCTTCTTTTTATTCTACGAGTAAGATTCTCTACGAATCGTCCTATTGGAAGTATACATTTTTCTAAAAAACCATAACGTGGGACAATGAGCTTCATAACTATCATTTCCTTTTTAGCGTCACGATCGTTAAGGCAAAAGAGCTCAGTATTTAAAAGAGACAAAAGATGATAGACTCTCATTAATACTTTGATGGCTTCGGAAACGTGAGTATCAAACTGCGTAGTTATCTCTGGCTCTACTGTACAAAAAGACAAAAGGACGAGGACAATCAAAATGGTCTCCATAGAGCTGCTCATAAATTTTGACAGGTTTCAAATTGCGCAGAAAGTGCGGCTGAAAGCTATCGGGAATGACGGAAATACACCGATAATTATCAGCGTAGCGAGGTGCTCGTATAGTTACACAAATAAACGCTTAGCAAACAACATTGACTCACATGAACTAGGTTACGGCACACGTTTTTCTAACTAACCTTCAATTTTGCAAAAATTCTCCAGAACTATAACAATTGCTCTAGGGAAAGAATGTTTTTTAAAGGTAAAAAAAAAATTTAAAAAATGTATTTGCATTAAATGCAACCGCAAATATTCGGGAAAGTCACATGATGGTTTTCTCTTTAAAAACTAGTAGCCAACAGATGAAAACGAAGGTTACCTGTTTCGAAGCTGCTTCTGTATGTTCAGGAATAGGTTATTTAAATTAGGAAA
>JACJUY010002946.1:9075-22549 GCA_014220935.1 Platorchestia sp. MABIK | reverse complement strand
AATTCTAACTCATTATGCAGAAACTGGTAATTAGAACAAATTTTATACCCGCGGGACAGTAAGGTTTTAAGCTATTGATTCTAAACTGAGAAGAGCAATGGCTACAAAAACTTGAACCTAAACCTGAAAAGGATGATTTACGAAAAACTGAAGTTTGGAGTGTTCGACCCTGTGTTTTCAACACAATGTCTAAAAACGCAAAAGAGTTATCTTTTTCTCCTTCCATAGTAAAATTAATATCTGGATGCTTGGAGTTCAGGTAATTCAAAAATAGTTGGGCATGAGAAGCATGGCGAAGTAAAAGAAAGCTGTCGTTAATATACCTATGATAAAAAACCGGTCTAAACTCAGCTGGACAATTATTCAACCATGATTTTTCATGATAGCACATAATTGTGTTAGCAAAGGTTGGACCAAGAGGCATGCCCATACCTAAACCCTCATGTTTCACAACTGTCATTTCAGATTGTTTAGCTGAATATGGGTCTAAGCCCGAAACGGTCTCATTTTGACATACAGATTTTTAAAAATGATGTTTCGCCTGGTTTTTGCCCTTTCGTTCTTTTTAAAGTTGCGTTGCACGCAGAACTTACCGATACTTCCTTAGGGTATGGAAAAATTGAACAATCCCACTTTGTTCCTGCTGTTCGAACCCCTTATCTGCCTCCGATAGATTTTACCCAAGATCCACCTTATTCATTCTATTGATGACTTCATTCATTAATTTTTCGTTTTCGTTAATTTAAGCGATAAGTTGCCATTGGGGATAGATTTATTCAGCAGCTTCGGTGAAAATCCCCAAAGATCTAACAAAAATTATGCTATGCGCACTTACCCATAGGAGGAAGATTGAAGATCGAAAATGATAAACAAAATTTCGTTGTTTTAGAAGCTCATTTTCGGTAAATTTTTTGAATTCAGTCACCACATGAAAAACAACTCAATCAGAACCCAGGAAAGCCAAGAAAGAGCTCACGATGAATATGCCCGATCTTTTTTTGTTTTAGCCAAAATTTTCAATGGGAGTTTCGCATTTCTATGCATGAACTGGTTAATGTACAACTGAAACTTCGTAATCACTGTGCAATCATTTCGTAATCTTGCTCCATGTGGTGATTTAATGAAGTATTTAAAAATTTAACCAACAGTTCCGTAAACTTTTCCTTTGAATTTAATCAATTCATAAAACTTTTGTTGGAGATCGTTTCTTGATTCCCAATAAGGCTCTCGTAGGCCCATTTAAGCCCCTCCTAATGTGCGAGTATAATTTTAATACAGTTTCGATTGTTACATTTATTCACGAGCATATAATACGATATACTGCAATAGAGCAGGAATAATTGCCAAGCATGATAAGCATTTTGACAGAACCTTTTAAAACACCTCACAAGATCCGGTATATGCAGTAGCCTCTGAGTAGCTGGCCGTTTTACGTTGTTCGATGGAACTGAAAAAACTTCTTCAAAATCTTTTTACAAAGCATTAGGAAAATTTTAAAAAATGTAGACAAGTTTCTTGGAAATGAGATGACTGTCTAGGAATGACTCTTGTTATTGTTATGGTTTGGTAGCGTGTTAAATGAAAATCTTTTGATATAATTGCTCAGTTTATTTGTTGCAAGAATTTCCCGGGGATTTTCTAAGACTCATATCCTGAAAACACTTTCAGTTCACTTCCTAGGATCAAAACCTCATCTTCATCTCACGAGGAAGTGATTTTCTCTGAAATACATAAAGAAAATTGACATCACAACAATTTTGAATATTTTTCTCATTTTTCGGAACTCTCGAACTCGAACGTTAAAGTTGTTGATGACTTTTTCATGTCATAAGGTTGTGGTAAAAACAATCAGCATGAATGTAAGCGACAATGTGTAAATAAAGCCTCCTAAAAATCTGCACTCAGAAGCATCACAATCCATTACGAAGCCAAGCTACTACTTGCTTATTAGCTACATCAGTTTGGTGAGAGTCTCCTGAAATAAAATGATTGTGGGTCGGGGAGCCATCTTGTTGGCCAATGTCACGCTTCCAAACAACAGTTTTACGATTACTGCTGCAGTTACTCGTGTAGTTGCGCAGCAGAATTGTTGTGATCTCAGCGAGCAAAGCTGCTGCACCTGATGAATAACTTTTCATTTACGGAAACATGGCGACCGAATGACTGTATCCTCTCACGTGAACTTAAGATCTTCATTTGCTCACGATATTGTTGTTTACGGACTCCTAAGTTTATGAACATTAAGTTTCTGTTCGTAGCCTTGGCTTCAAAATTATGTAACTGTTTCACTCCGCTCCAAATCCGAAGAGCACTGCACGCTTGTGTCAAATAACGGTAATGGGCCCAGTAAAATTAGGTCACATCTTTTGAAGAGATAATTTTCCAACATTACGTAAAAATGCAAATTCACATAGACTACGGTATAGGTGCTCAATTTGATAGAGGTCGTGATTTTTACGGTGTTTTGCTAAATGTCCAAGTTCATAGAAAAAATTAATGTCTTGTTCACTCTACAATAATAATATTAATATAAGAAATAAGAAATTAGAGGAATGGAAATATATTTCTACCTCAAGTAGGGATTTGAAATCGATCATCGGAAAAAATTACTTCAGCGTTATTCCCTGGAAAGAACAATTTTAATGGTGCATTAATTAAATAGTGGATTATGGCGTGTTTCACTTTCTACGGAAAGCTACAATAGTTAAAATCTAAATTCGTATACTGATCATTGGGTGTCTCTACCTGTTACAATGGAACTAGAGCTCATCATTCTGACTGTGTTACTTTGAGTTTTAACTAACATCAAAGCAATTTAAAAATTTATAATTGTAAAAACTGTAATACCTTCTTCTGAAAAGAACATATTTGCCCGACCAAATTTAGTCGACAAAACATCAAGGATTAAGTTAGTTTCTAATCCCACAACAAGTTAGCAAGTCCATTTTTAAGATGATGTGTCGGTGGCTTACACGCTGTCGTCCTCACGTTTGCCCAATTCGAGAGCTACCTACACCTGTGGCGATGTGTGAAGTCTAACCTTCTCGGCTCTAAGCGTGAAGATTGTTGAGCGGGCTAATCGTACTCATAGAATTAGTTTCTTAGTTGTTCTGCATGTTAGCCTGAGACAGCTCGCATTAATTGAGACTGAAAAATTAGCATTGATATATTTCTAATATCCGACAATTTATTCCTTGCTTATAGATTGGCATTTGCATAACGATGTCTATTTTCTAACTTATTTAAACAAGTCATTTAAAAGCTAAATAATTAGGTAGAACTATTACAATGGAGAAGTCGAGACATAACTGCTTGGGGTCCGATTAAGTCAGTAACTTATTGTGCATCCTTTGAAGACCTTATTCTAGGGTGTAACATCAAGTAATCTAGAAAATTCAATTCAAACGTTCAATTTGCAGCTCGACCAGTCGTTGAACATTGGAAAATTTATAATTACATAATTTAATTACGTATTTCTCGGTATCAAAATGAATCATTTTCATGAGCTTTGTAGCAAGTTTCTTGAATCTCTAATGGCTCTCTTTTGTAAGGTAAAAAGTACTTTCGTTTCATTTTGATCAGTTTCATGCACTGCTTCTACTCCATATTGTGGAAAAAATGGATGAACTATCACTCAACGCAGCATCATAAAAGCTTCTTCTGGTGAAACATTTTTTCCTCGTTGAGAATTTCAATTGCACCCGGTGTTCGTATCAACATTTGAGATATATTCTTTCAAAGTCAGATTCTTACCAATAATAATTATTAAGAATTTGGGTGAATTAATTTTTTAAACATGGCCATCATTGATTTTGATGAATGGAAGAGATGTATGTTGCTTTTAAAAAATTAGATGTATTTAGATTTTCTGAATAAAATGCAACTTGCACTTGCTGTGAATCACATCGTAACTTATTTTATTGTTTATTGGTTTTCATTGTATTTTTTTGTGTTCTCTACAAATGGGTGAAGAAAGAGTACTGTGATAAGTAGAAAGGAGAAATTTAAAGACTAAATGAAGCTCATAAAACAAATTGTTGATGAATTTCAAGAACAGAAGAGATCCTAACCCCATTCTTTGGACGCACCATAACTAATATGAAGTTCCGATAAGGAGTTACCATTTCAACATATTTTACGATTCGTCACTTCTGATTCAAATCATCTATGAGCAACTCCTCTAATGACGATGCATTAAAGCTATGATAGTAATATCCTGTTTTCAACATAGTAAAATACTTTACGAAAGTCGATAAACATGGAAAAACAATATTCCCTCCATAACTATTGGAGTGTAGAAATGAAAATGGTTCAGAATGGCTTGTCATGTCGATTTCTTGCATTTTCCACCAGTATGATTATTACAGTTTTTTCACTGTGGTTANGCTGGAGTTACTTATCATGGGGCGTGAGGTGCTGGAGTTACTTATCATGTGGTGTGAGGTGCTGGAGTTACTTATCATGTGGTGTGATGTGCTGGAATTACTTATTATGTGGTGTGAGGGGCTTGAGTTGCTGGTTGGCATGAGGTGCTGGAGAAACTACACGAAGAGATTTAAGCTTTTGATGGCGTCAAATGAACGTCGGCAACACTCAACATGATGTTGCCTTTGAAGCTCGAAAACAAATTTTGAGAGCGGGAATACTGAAAGGCTGCCGTAGAATCTTGATGTAGGATGAATAAGGATTTTCATCATAAACGTTATATTTTCAGCACAGATTTATATTTTTTATAAGGGTACCTAACGACATTTAAAGTAACTATCAAATGATGCTAGCTAATGTAGAAAAAACCTATCGAATGATTTCTAACTCAAACTTCGAGGTCCATTCTTTACTGTAGATATACGATCATCAGGAAATTATCCAAGTTCAACACCGTAAAAAGTTAACTTCTGATAAATTTTGTCAGCGGATTGATTCAAAAATTAAGCTTCAGCAAATTTGAAGGATAAAATCGCAGAGGAGTTAAATGGCAGTCTTGTGGATGACAGACAGGCAGGGCACGAGTGGAGCATCCCGGGAAAGCGACCCGGATGGAGGACCCTCGCGATCGCCCGAGGTGCACGGATTGCTGTAGGAAGACTTGCAGATTATAGAACTGTACACGATCAAATTTCGTATTATACACGATTAGATTTAGCATTGTGCACGATTAGATTTAGCATTGTACACGATTAGATTTAGCATTGTACACGATTAGATTTAGCATTGTACACGATTAGATTTAGCGTTGAACACGATTAGATTTAGCGTTGTACACGATTAGATTTAGCGTTGTACACGATTAGATTTAGCGTTGTACACGATTAGATTTAGCGTTGTACACGATTAGATTTAGTATTTGTACACGATTAAATTTAGTTTTGTGTTTAATAGATTAGATTTTCACAGTGAAGTTTGGCCCCGGCTACCACCACAGATTAGGGAATACCCAGCTTCACGAGTCGCGTTGACTAGCAACCCGGACAGAGGATCGCCGAGGCTAGCCTAATGAATGCCTCCTTCAGACATCGGGAATTTAACGGCCGCCCGACTTACATCTGCCACTGGGGCTACGGCGTGCAGGTGTGCAGGCGATGTGAGGTCTCCGGAGGTCAGCGGCCACCAGACGAAGGCCGCGCAGGACGAGTGCCTTAGCCCATCATGGTTGCATGGGCTCTCGATTTGAAATGTGATTGACGAGTCACGCGATGTGCGCGCAGCTGAGGCTGAAATAGGTCTGACCTTCTCAGGCGTCGCGACTCGACGAAGCTGTCTGTAATGGTCTTCATAGCTCGTGAATATCGGGCCCAGAGTGTTGTTACGATACGAGGCTGGGCCTTTTGGCCTCTCGTTACCGATAGAGGAATTTCAACCTCAAAAGTCGAAGAATGGAAAAGAAATTAAAGATGGAAATACACAGAAAGAGAATGGATGACAAAACAGATGGAAATTAGAAATAGCAGTGTTCGCATAGTTGCACCACAAGTTTACCTTAATTTATCAGCATGGATAATGACGACAAAATTTGAAAGATTAAACATATTTATTTTTATTTACCGTAGAACACGTGAGTTAAAAGCACACAGAAATTAAACGAAGTGATCAAGAGGGCACGAGTGCAATAATGAAAAGTACACATGACATTCCTGATACAAAGATTCAATGCGACATGGTATTCAAAGAAAATGAGTGGAATGCTCAACGAGAATCAAGATTATCAATTTCTAAGCGTGAGCAACTAATTAACGGTTGCACAAAATTCAAGGTAAATCCTAAATGACACGAGATCACCAAGTAATGAGGACAACGTATGGCAGGGCAACATCCTTGCTCACCACAAGGTGCCAGAAAACTCTAGAACAATTCGCATTACGAGCCACTCGAACTCTCGCTCCATGACCGAATAACACAGCTCGGCTGAGTGTGCTCCACCACACGATGAACCAAAAAAAACACTTTGCACAATTTGCGCGCCATTTAAAAGCACTTTCCAATGTGCTGATTCGTACCTAACTTACACTTTTATCACTGTTTCAATTTCTCAATACCAAAAAAAATAAATCCCTAGCTCTCCTGTGATGCGTCGTTGATGTTAGGCGAACTCTGCTTCCACTTAGGGCTTGAAGAATGTGCGAATGTCCAGCTGATCGGACTTGACATTCGCTGATGTTCTCTTGCCAGCGGCCGGCTGGTGCTGTCTGCCTCGACGGTGCTGCTTTGGCTGCAATCCGTTCACAGCTCTTGAGTGCCGAAGGAGCTTGATCACTGTAGCTCTTGCAGTATTGATGCTGTGTGACTGCAGCACTCGTAGTTGCGGGTATCCAAGGGGCATGCTGGGGTTGCCTGTGAGATTGGAACTGGCGTGGACACACTGAATGCTTTCGCTGTAGTCGTTGACACGTTGCACTTGGCGATTGGTGCCGCGAAGCTGATGCGCTTCGAACGAATTTCTGCTGCGAGTGGATACTTCGACGGCTGCTGTTTTCCCAACTTTTTACTCGTGAGACTTCGATGTTGTTATCTCACACAGATGCTAGAGTCTTGGTACTCTTGTGCGAGGCACGCCGGCAAAGCCGGCGTACTCTGTGCGTCCCCACTCTCTCCTTGTTGCGAAACCCAGCGAAAAAAGACCTCTCGTAGATCTCATCAGCGTACACTTGCACCGCTGAGGATCTTTGTTTATGCAAATCTTGACGCTTCAAGGGGTTTATACTGAATAGTTGACATGCCGGGGTGTACCGGCGAACCTGCCGGCACCCCCAGCCTAGCACTCCAAATTCGTGCACCTCTCCCGTTGTGTAACCGAGAGAAAAATCCCCCCGATTCTTCCTGTGTACTGCTTTTATGTGTTCCACCTCGTTCCTTCTAGAATATTCTCGAATTTTCCTGGTTATGAAGACAGCGTTCTAATCCTGATTGGTGGAATTCTCGCTTGTTCTCACGTCTCGAAATTTAATTGGTGCGTGCTCTGTCACACCCACTCGCCTGATGCCTTCCATAGCCCTCATTGGCTTACGGGATGCGGGGTTGTGTTTCGGCCAACCCTCGCATTCTTCTAGGCTCGTTCTCACGCTCACGCGAGACAGGCTTAACGGTCGACATTCCAACGTCTATAGCAGTTTTCCGTACTTTACCTAAACTGGCCTAGCAACACATTGCATAATTGTAAGATTTGAGAAATTTCACTACAGTGTATTTTTACTTTGAAATTTTGTGAAAACATTTTAATACAACTCGCGAAGGCTAGTCTCCCCAATCGCGGAGAAGTAGCGTAAAATAAGGTTTTATTTTAGACATTAATGAGAAAAATGAAAGTATGTTTATCGTGGGAAAGACAAACCTCAGAATATTTTCTTTTACCTATGAAAGACGTTCATGCCTTGGACATTGTCTCATAGAATATTGCATCACAGATAATTTGAATTCATTTTCATTACTGGACGAGTTCCACTGTATGCTTCGTTAATTGTGGTCTTAATACCGTCTCCACCAAAGGTATCGAATCAGTTGCCTTAGAATTCCTGAATGGTTGTGGTAAATGAATCACAAAATACATTAATAACCAGGCTGTTCAAAAGCTTACAAAAAATTTACTCCACTAAAACGAGAATTCAAGCGGGGACCAACAGCACGTCGAAAGCTTTGAATATTAATGCTTCGAGTATCGGCTCAGAGTAATATACCAGGGGACTTGGAGTACGAATGAAAGAGGTGGCTTATCTAGAATCTAGAACTTCAAAAGTATTGCGAACAAATTAATAATTAATCATTATTATGCAATATTCACGGGGCTTAATGAAGAACTTGTTATCGAAGACCGATAAATTTCTTTGTTTTTAAATCATAAATGATCTCAAAGTTTCATAGTCATGTATACCAAATATTCCGCAAAGAGGGGGAAACATGAAAAGGAGCGGATAATACATGTATTCTGGGATAAATGTGTTACAAATAAAATAAGAAACTGAAAGAAAAATCCAAAATTATATATATTTTATTCAATTAAATGCCGCTTATCGCGAGTTGAAATACATTAGAAATCATTTCATCCATTTTTTTCAAAATAAAGGCTGTGAACAGCTGTGGTAATTTCTGGTCCATTTCATCACTTGAAACCCATGAAGCAATTTTGGGATAATAATTCGTTATCTTTTCCCATCTAATGCCTCCGATGTTCGTGAAAGGATGATCAATTTAAATTAAAAATCAAATGGATTGATATCTTACATAGAAAAATATTCAATTATGCAGCGAATATAATTCACAGTATCTGACTCTCTCAGACTTACTTGATCATTACTTCGCGTCAAGTAGCTTCCAAATGTCTAAAAATTATTCAAATAGCACTCATTTTCAAAAATTAAACTGCAGTTAATATTATTCATTATAAACTAGTTTCCGTCTAACTAAATTTTTAAGGGGGTCAACCCAAAAATTTTCAAGATATGATCCGATTCATTTGAAATTTTTCCAGTAAATGTATTTGTTGAAAATGAACATATTTAACTCATGTAATTTTTTTCCATTTAGCCCTAATATTTTTTAAATTCGAAATATTTGTTTTTTGGTACATTTTTATGGATATTTCAAAAGAATAGAAGTCATTGAGTTTTTATGCTAGAACAAAACCAAAGACAGTTTTTGAATCCTTGGAACATTTCAAACAAAATAGCGGTAGCAAATTTTCCATTTGTAACTTTCGTTCTTTTTACATGCGATATTTGATCACTAACTAAATATACACACATTTTGAGTTTTGAGCTTGATAAAAAAAATCACTTGTACAATTGGAAAGTTTGCTGCCGTACTTTTATTAGAAATGTACCAAGGATTCTAAAACTGTCTTTGTGTTTTCCTAGCATAAAAACTCAATGACTTTTATTCTTTTGAATGTTGAAAATAAGTATTGTTAGTAATAGGGCATAAATAAATATTTATCCGAAATGTAATATAATGGACAATGTACGTAATTGAATGCTGTTTTCATTTTTATTTCGATAATCTCCATACATAACTTCATATTCACACTGTGAATTGTAATTTAAAAAAAAAATTATAAAATTTTGATTTTTTATATTTGTAGTCTGATTCCTATGATATTTGACTATTATATGTAACTTTTAAAAATTACAACAATTTCTTCGATTAATTTTTTCGATTCAGGCCTTAGTTTTTTGAAAAAAATGGACATGTTGGTTTTTTTAGTTCATTTTATTGATATTTCAAAAGAATAGAACTCATTGAGTTTTTATGCTAGAAAAAAGACAAAAACAGTTTTAGAATCTTTGAAGCATTGTAAACAAAGTTACGGTNGCGTACGCAGTTGGGAGTGGAGTGTCATCTTCGTACTGCAGCAACACTGCACCCAGTCCCACGTTCGATGCATCGGTCCGAAGCGCAAAAGTTTTCGATGGGTTTGGTACTGCGAGGACTGGTTCACGGGGAAAGATTTTCTTTAATAGTTTCGAAGTTACGAAGAGAGTCTTCAATCCAAACTATCGGCTCATTAGTTTTTTCTTCAGCATGTTCGTCAGCGGAGCTGTCAACGTGGCAATGTTCGCAATGAACTTCCGATAAAATGATACGAAACCGAGGAAGGACCGAAGGCCCTTTTTCGTTGTCGGGGGTTTCACTTCCATCAACGCCTTCACCTTCTCATTATTTGGCTGCATCTTGTTGTTGCCGATGACCAAGCCCAAATAATTAGTCTCGAAGTACCCGAATTTACATTTCGCTGGGCGAGCAGTAAGACCATGGTCTTTGAGGCGCTGCAGAACCGAGTTAATTGCCAACAAGTGCTGCTCCCAGGACACAGAATGAATGAATACGTTGTCAAAATAGAAAGAAACGTCGCTTAATCCGTCTAACACTATCCTCATCAACGAGACTTAAAGTGGCGCACGCACACACTGCGCCGAAAGGCATGCGGATAAATTCCATCAAGCCCTTGTGCGTCTGGAAAGCTGTTAGATGTTTAGCCCGCTCAGTCAGGGGAATTTGGGAATATGCTTTCGTAATCTCAATTTCGGAAAAATATTTGCAATTCGCAAATCTATGAATATCTTCTTCCATATTACCAGTAGGCTCTGCTCTAAAGACGGTGATAGAATTTAAATATCTGTAGTCTACAGTTAGACGGTATGAACTGTCTGGCTTCCGCACCATGACTACTGGGGAAGAGAAGGGAGAAACGGATGGCTGAATTATGCCTAACTCCAACAAGTTTTCGACTTCCTTTTCGAAGCACGGCCTAAGGTGAATGGGTACAGTGTACAATTTAGGTTTAAGAGGTCTAGCTACAATTACGTCAATGTCATGACTGACAGTATTGGTACATNGTGAACGGCCTGAGAAACCGAGGTTACCTGTCTACAAAGATGGCGATGACATAACCTCCTTTCTTATACGCTTCGAGCGTATAGCCTCTCTGCTAAACGTAGAACCATCTTCATTTGCCGTGAGGTTGGGAAGTCTACTAACCGGCCGTGCTGTCGACTTGTACGCTTCCATGTCTCCTGAAATCACCGGCGACTATTCGCGGCTCAAGAAAGCATTGCTGGCAGGGTTCTGTAAAACGCCAGAAGGTTACAGGAAGGACTTCAGGGTGGCACGTGTTTCAGCTGATGACACGTACGAACAGTTCGCTATCAGGCTTGGGAGGCTGTTCGACTACCGGACTGAATCGTGTAATTTACCTAAAACGTATGAAGACGTGCGTTCCTTTATGATTATGGACCAATTTCTGTCTTCGTTGTCACCAGAATTGCGAACTTACGTCAAGGAGAAGAATGTCACCACTCTACAAGAGATGATAGCTTTAGCACACGGTTGGGCTATGGCTCATAAAACTTATGGAAAACCCAACAGCACTTCCGGTGCCCAAAACTTGAAGATTTCGTCTGGAGAACCTCGTTATGCTGAACCTAACGTGGCTGCCAAACAACGAAACTCTTCTCACACTTCTCTGAGATGCCACGCCTGCGGCGAAACTGGTCACGTTTAAGCGCAAGTGCCCTAAAAACCCTGCTAGCTTCGCGATGCCCCGAGGTGCCAGCGCTTACCGATCGGACAGCAATGCCGACTACTCGGTCAGCTTCTGCGTAGGCGAACTTTCCTCTACTCTCCCTGAACTACACTTGAACCGTAAGCCTCATCCTCGCAACAACAAAAGTAAATCTCCTGACAATGAATACTGCACCAGTGGTACGGTGAACGGTACTTTCGTGACGGACATTCTTCGCGACACCGGCTGCAACGGCGTCATAGTCTCCGAAAAACTCTTCCCAGACTCAAACTTCGAAGACAGTCCGGAAGTCCCCGTATACGACTACTTGGGAAAACGAAGTTACTTCCCCATAGCCAAATGTTACTTACGCTGCGGCTATTTCGATGGCTGGGCGAAGGCCATTCTCGCTCCACTCCCATTCTGCTCTGTGCTCCTCGGGAATGTTGACGGAATGAGGGATGTGGAAGTAACCGGCACTTTTCCTAAACCGGCAACCGTTCCAGCAAGCGAAGAAACTTCGTGCTGTGCGGTCACCCGCTCTTCCGAAAAAAACAGTTCGGCGTTGCATCCATTGGTGGTTCCGTCCTTGATACCGTTGGACGTAAAGGCGGAGCAGTTCACGGAGTTTCAGCGTGAGTGTCCCTCATTGAGCGATATTAGGAATAAAGTAGATACTGGTGAATCAATTGCTAGTAGAGATGGTTCTCAGTATGTTTATGTAACCACCAATAATTTAACTTACCGTAAATGCGTGAATTCTAATGTAAAGTCTAGGATCGGGAAATTGTCCCTAGTTGTTCCGGCTAAGTGCCGTCAATCAGTGCTAGAGTTAGCTCATGCCTCTCCTCTTGCTGATCATTTTTCACATAGAAAGACTGAGTGGCGTGTTAGAGACTATTTCTTTTGGCCTAGAATGTCAACTGATATTAGGAATTATTGCAGATCTTGCGATTCTTGTCAGAGACTTTGCACTAAGGGCAGTGTCAAACCCGCTCCCCTAGTTAAAATGCCTATCGTTACTGAGCCCTTTAGTAGAGTCAGCATGGACATCGTTGGTCCGCTTAATCCCACTTCCTCAGAAGGTCATAAGTACATTTTGACTTTGATAGATTTTTCGACAGGATTCCCAGACGCTGTTCCGTTAAAATCTATAGATTTCATTTCTGTGTCAGAGGCCCTATTGAGCATATTTGCCCGAGTCGGGATACCGAAAGAAATACTTTCAGACAGAGGCGCTCAATTCACCTCCCAACTGCTAGGCGAGCTTCTTAGATTGCTAGGAGTGAAGCCACTTTTCACCTCGCCTTACCATCCTCAGTGTAATGGCCGAATTGAACGTTGTCACGCTACTTTGAAGGCCTCGTTGCGCAAATTACGTGTTGATAAACCCAAAGAGTGGCACAGGTACCTGACCGCTGTAATGTTCGCACTTCGGGAAATGCCGTCGGACAGGTCAGGGTTTTCGGCTTTTGAACTTTTGTATGGCCGCCCGGTTAGAGGCCCTCTTTCTGTATTAAGAGATTTGTGGGAAGATAATTCGCTGCACACAGAACAGCGTTCTCTTTTCCAGTACGTGATTGACTTGCAAACCAAATTAGAAGAGACTGCTAAATTAGCCACCGAGAATTCCCTAGTCTCTTCCTCAAAGTACAAAGCCTATTTTGATCTAAAATCTCAAAATCGTTCATTTGTTGCTGGGGACGAAGTTCTTATTCTGCTCCCAAATAATAAACAAAAGCTGCTAATGTCGTGGAGTGGTCCCTGGAAAATAGAAGAAAGGCGTAATAAAGTAAACTGTGTAGTGAATGTAAAGGGCCAGCGTAAGCTTTATCATGTAAACTTGCTGAAGCGATATTACCGTAGAAGTCAAATTAACTTGAATTCCGCTGAATCTACCGAGTCTTCTGTCTGTAATGTCGTCAAAAACTGTGTCATCGACGAATTGCAGGATCGTGACTCTGAACTCCCAATAGTTTTCCCGGT